>ML101973.1:155443-178108 GCA_003697995.1 Taxidea taxus jeffersonii | reverse complement strand
TCCTTTATTTGCATATGTGGGAACCATTTCTATTGGTTCTTGTCCCATCCTTTATTTGCATATGTGGGAACCATTTCTATTGGTTCTTGTCCCATCCTTTATTTGCATATGTGGGAACCGCTTTGGAATGTCTTCAGCTTAATGTAAACAGCAAAAGAGCTGCCGCCTTGAATGGTGTCACTTTGGCCCTTCACCTTACCCTCCCTACCTTGGTTCCTGTCACATTGAATGGCAAGGGCCTGGTGACCTCTGCCTCCCTAATGACATTGCCCATTCCTTGAGGACAGGGGTGCATCCTTCCTACTCATAGTCTAGCGCAGAGATCATGCCAAGTGTGTGCGCTGAGAGACTCATTCATCCCCTGAGGAATGAACGAGAGGCGCTTTGGGGCTGAGGTTGTGGCAGAGTGGTGTCTGGGCCGGGTGCTGCCTCTCAGAGCTTTGAGAGAGACAAGAGCATGGTTGCAGCCCCACCCTGGGTGCCAGCAGTGTAACCTGAGTAGCTGAAATCAGCCTTCTAATTCAGAGCCCTCAATGGGCTTCAGAGGCATTTGTTATGGAGGTGAAAACAGAAAGACCCAAATACTCAAGAGTAAGAAAGACAAAGTGAAGTTTCAGTGGTTGTCATCAGGGCCCCCTTTTATATACACAGCAGGCCCAATGAGCTAATTAGGAAGTTAACAAGCCCCTGATTAGAACTAATACCTGGCTTGATTGCATCCCATCATCATTATTGTGGGTAAGAGGTGAATTTCAATGAAAGTTTCCAAGTCAATATGACATAATGAACTGAGGACTGCGGAGATTTGATTGGAGCCCATCTATCCTTCTTCCAAACACACATTAGCCTTCTCCCCAGGAGAAAACAGAGCTTCTGGAGGCCTCAGGAAACAAAGCAGGGCTTGGTCCCCATATTGGCGATAATCAGGAAGGCTGGCTGGCAAGAGCGGCCGCCAGATGATGCTGCCATATTTAGTGTGAAGGAAAATCCTCCACAGACAATTTTCTGATCTACTACACTTTTATTCAGCCATTCATGAGTCAGGCAACATCCATCTGAGCAGATAAGAAATGACTCCAAAGGGCTCTGCAAGGTGAAGACCACCGAGGGCGAGGACAAGAGGGTTGGACTGTGCTTTTGCTGATTGGTTCAGGCAGTGTTGCTTTCTTTACATGGAGCAAAGGGAAGTCTCTCGCCCCTGGGTGAGGTACCTCGTGCTGGCTGGCCGGTGCCGATTGGATGAAACAGGTTCTCCTTTTCAGAGAGATCGGAGCCTAGACATTTGTTAAATTTAAGTTTGACGTGGAACTTAGCGGGAATGACTGCTCTTGGGCCCAATCTGGTTGCTTTCGTAAAAGGGAAGCTCTTATTAATCAAAGGCCACCTGCAAAGTAGACTGAGCATATCGTGTATAATGCGACAATAAACCCTTTTTAATTTTTTTAATCTCTGTATCCATTTTGAGGGCTGGACATCCCAGTACTTGGCACAATCTCTGACAGAGAAGGTACTCAGCCTGAATTTGTTGAAAGAATGAGTGAATGGGTGAATGAGAGTCCTGTATGTTGAGTGGGCATTGGGGGATAATGAGGACTATGTGAGCCTTTCCTGCACACCTAAATACCATGTGATGTCATATAAAAATGCACCTTTACACCACCTCTGCCAAATTGGTGAGATGTCCTGTTTTTCCCACGAGCATTTTCCCCTTTTGTCAACTGTATAACCTTAAATAAGGTAACTGACTCCCTTGGCTTTTGATTAAAGGCCATCCTCATCAGTAGAATGGGAATGAAAATACCTATTTTTTAAGGATGTTATGAGAATTGAGTAAAACGTAAGGTATATAAGGTACTTGGCAAATAGTGCCCATTCAATGTTCAGCAGTGTTCCCTCAGTAGGTATTTCTGGGGTAACCAAATTGTAAGATTTAAGGAAATATTTCTGGGGTAATCAAGTTGCAAGATTTAAGTGTCCAAGGGTTCTTTAGCAGTTCCTAGTTTTGCTGATGTAGTCATGCAACTTTTTGCTCAGGTTTTGTGAAAAGATGATCATCCAAAAAATTCCCTGCATCAAAGACAGAAGTGTATTTCACAGCAAGATTTCAGTGGTCTGGAGCATCAGGAATGTGAATGCCAGCCAGGGTGGCTACCAGGCTGTAACCCAGCCAGAAAGAGAGAAACTTCCAGGGGAAGGAGGCACCAATTGTCATGGTCACTCTCTTTCTCAGTAATGATGCTAGTCATCCAGCCCTATCTGGCTAGAGACTGCTCTCTGGAGAAGAGCCCCATGCTCGCAGGAGGGATGTGAGGCATCTAGTACTTTATCCCGATTCATGGGATGAAAGGGAGACCTATGAGGTGGTCTTTTTGTGGCACTTTGTTTGCCTCCAAGAGGATTGTTGGCAATCTCACTCCATCCTCATAATGTGTCTAGTGGGAGAAGATAGCATCAGTTTTCTCCTTCTGAGAATCTTCTTTATCGCCTGGCATATTTCTTTTGTAGTGCTTTAAAATTGCAAAATTGGGAATGCCAAAACATGCAAAAATGAATCACAGGTAAGAGTGATGGTTCAGAAATGACAAGTTGGGCCATAGGTGGGATGCAGTTTACAATAGAACATGAACAGGAGCAAAGCTTTCCTTTCCCTTTGCTTTCTTGCCTCCTCCCTACTTTCTAACCCTTGTCTAGGAATAGAGGCTAAAAACGATGCAGGGAGTATATGTACTCCACTTGTGCAGGCCATGCGAGGGATCAAATAATAAAATCACACAACTGAGAGGAGAGAGAAGAAAGTAAGGGTGAGGCCACCCTTGCAGATGAAGGCTGCAAAGAATATATATATGTATGTAGTACTAATTTTATACACAGGTGGTATTGCGGAAGCCTGGATTGCGTTATCTTCTCTTTTAGTGTGCGATCAGGAATTGAAGGAGAAGACAAAAAAAGAGGACAGCAAGATATGGAAAATGGCACACTTTTGTGTTTTAGTTATGGAACAAGTCAAGTGAAGGCTGGTATTCTAAGGAAGGAGTGAATGATCACACACGACACTAGCCTAGTTGGTGTGTCGGCTGCTTGTGGTGATGTACCAAACCACCCCAGACCCTGGGGCTTAAAGCAGCAAGCATTTATTCTAATTCATGTGTCTGTTGGTCAACTGGTCAAGCTGGCTTGGTGGTAGTTCTGCAAGTTGTGGGGGGTCAGCTTCTCATTGCATACTGGATTCAGGTCTCCTTCATGGAGAGCCACACTGGGGTCTGAGATAAGAAGGCAGATGTGACCTGGGGGAAACTCTTCTTGTGTTAATGGCAGAAGTGCAAGAAGGACAAAGGAAACAGGTGATGCCTTTTAAGGCCTCCTTTGGAAATGGCACATTGCCACTCTTATCCACATTCAATCGCAGCTATTCTCTTGGCCAAGACCAACATGAAGAGAGGAAGAGAAAGGAAGAAGAATGCCTCTGGGAGGAAGAGCTACTCATTTGCTTAGCAAAGGTTGTGGATCCAAAGACGGGTAAAGAAATGGTGCCACTAACTCAATCTGTCCCAGTTAGGCCTGGTCAAAGCTTTTTGTCTTCTGCTTTGGGAAGTGTTAAGGAAGGAAGACTGGACAGAGCTGCTTGCCCCACTGGGACAAGAACTCCAGTTACATTCCTTTTGGTTGACTTAGCATGAAGAATAAATTACTTCAAAAAAGGGCAACCCAACACAAAAAAGGAATTATAATTATGTCACACGATAGAGATGCTATCACTGAATGACAATCCTATTGCAATATGTAAATGTATCAAATCAACATGTTGTACATCTTAAATTGACACAATATTATATGAAAGATATATTTCAATTAAGAAAAGGAAAGGTAATGTATGAATCTCTTCTATCCTGGAGGGTCATTGGATAGACAAGTTGAGTTGCCCATTTAGGTTACTCAGTTTACACTGGCTCACTAAGGAGTCATTACTGCTCAGAAGTATACGACAAAGTTTGATAGCTTCTGTAAGATGACTGACGAAATGAGGCCCACACCTCCCATAACAGAGCTGTTCCAGGAAAGTTGGTAACAAAGTGCATTTTCCTTTAGTGGATTCTATTTCCCATTTTACGAATATAATCTCTATAGTGAGAGTAAAGTCCTCTCAACCCCATGCCTTGATTATATTCATTGGTAATTTCTTTTTGAAAATATCTTTATGATTACTTTCTCTGTTTTTCTGGCGGATTGGAATGTCAGTGTGTTCTACCTGGTGGAAGTTGTCAATTCCTGAAGCAGGTTCTTCTCTGACACTTTGCTGTCTCAAGGGTCTCATCTCTGGGAGTGACTGACAATCTGTCTCCTTTTTTCTGCCCCAAGATGATTGGCTTTGGTGTTCCAATTAAAAGATGGCCTTGAGGGGCACCTGGGTGGCTCAGTGGTTAAAGCCTCTGCCTTCGGCTCAGGTCATGATTCCAGGGTCCTGGGATCGAGCCCTGCATCGGGCTCTCTGCTCAGTGGGGAGCCTGCTTCCCTTCATCTCTCTGCCTGCCTCTCTGTCTACTTGTGGTCTCTGTCTGTCAAATAAATAAATAAAAATTAAAAAAAAAAAAAGATGGCCTTGAATTTAAGGTAACCTTATTATATTATTTTCTATTTATATTTTTTGCCCTTTATTGTTTTGTAACTTGTGCTTCTTATTTTAAAAGAAAATACAGATAACAGCAACCACAGAATATGAATGTACAAGTTGGAGAAACATGATAAAGTGAACACCCCTGAAATTACCCCCCAGGCCAACAAAGACAGGGTTGCTGGCACCCCAGGAAGCTTCCAGGTGCTTCTCCCAACAGATGGCCCTCAAAAGTAAGCACCACCTTAACTCTTGAATAACAGTTTTCTTTCATTTCTTGATGGTTTCAACTCTCAAAGGTTTATTCTTTAATATAATAGTTTAAACTTGCCCAAGTTTAATAACTTAAAATTTTTTTAAAATGTCCTTTTAAATCTATAGATTCCCCTTTTATCCTTTCATTTCCTTATATTTTATCTGTTAACTGACCTAGGCCATTTGACCTGTAGTTTTACACATTCTGGGTTTTACGGATTGTATAATGATGGTGGAGTTCAACTCTGTTCCTCTATATCTATTCAAATTTACAATGAAATGAAGTTTTATCAGATTCAGCTTCACTCCCTTTGGCCAGAGTCTAGGTAATGTGTCCTTTTATCAGCAGGTACATAGTTATCTATCTTAGCAGAAGTTGATGCTTCCACCTGTTAGCTAATTGGGTGTTACAAAATGGTGATGTTCTAAGTCTAGCATTTTATTTGCACTTATGAGCTAAAATCATTTTATTAAGAGGTATTTCCCTTCATCTAAGATTTGGTCACTCAGTGGTACAGTTCCCATAGGAAAGGTAACTTTATTTAGTTGCTAGTTTTTTAAAATGATGAATTTGTTTTCTGTAATTCTTTGAAAGTAACCGATGTTTATATCATTATTAATTCATGATTTGGTGCGTTTGATGAGTTTGCAATTTTTATCTGTACTGAAGCTCGGTCTGTACCAAATGTGGCCAGTGGGAGCTTTTTCAGTTTGGCTCACAAATGTGTTTCCACATGAACCCATTGGTCTTTGATATCTTCTTTACTATATGGAAGGATTGTCTAGGCTCATCTTGTACTTCCCTAGTCTGGTCAACAACCTGGGTGCTAAGGATAGTCCATGCTACCAGGCTTATTCCTTTCTTTGTTTTCCTGGCTTTATTTGAAGGATACCATGCCACTTAGTTTTGTTGTAGGTGTTGTTTGTGGGCTTTGCTATCTAGGTGCTCTGTTTTTATGTTGGACTTTGGGAAGAAACAAAAGCTCTGCTGCTTTTATTATGGCTATATTTATATCTGATCTTACTGTTTGATATAGAGATCCATGAAATAATATGAAAATATAAACTGTCATATTAACCAATGAATGAGAGAAGGAATATGCAGAGAAAAGCTCTTTTCTTTTTCAAATGTGTACTTTTCCTTTTTTAAGATTTTATTTATTTATTTGACAGACAGAGGTCACAGGTAGGCAGAGAGGCAGGCAGAAAGAGAGAGGGGGAATCAGGCTCACTGCTTAGCAGAGAGCCCGATGTGGGGCTCGATCCCAGGACCCTGAGATCATGACCTGAGCAGAAGGCAGAGGCTTAACCCACTGAGCCACCCAGGAGCCCCTCAAATGTGTACTTTTTAGTTTTGTAATGACCTTACTAATAATAAGATATTTGGGATTACCTGTATTATACAGTAAAGGATTACCTGTATTATATAGTTAATGGTTTGTTGTTTATTGTTTGTTCTTATTTTCTAGAGAGGGAGAGAGGGGGGGTGGGGATGGGCAAAGGGAGAGAGAGAGAGAATCTGAAGCAGACTCCATGCCCAGTGCCCAGTCTCACAACCCTGAGATCAGGACCTGAGTCAAAATCGAGTCAGGTGCTCAACAGACTGAACCACCCTGGTACCCCTACAGTTAATATTCTGAAATTTCATTCTCTGTGTCTCCTTTTCTTTCTGTTGTCAGCAATGAATGAAAAGCGAATACTGGATGATCTCACTTACATGTGGGATCCAAAAAAAATGAATAAAAACAAAAAAGAACCATATAGAAAAATAGAACAGACTTATGATGAGCAAAAATGGAAGGTGGGAGAGAGGAAACTGGAGAAAGGTGGTCAACAGGTACAAATTTCTGGTTATAAGATTACAAAGAACTAGGGATATAAGTACAACAGGTTGACTATGGTAAACGTTGCTGCATGGTATACAGGAAGGTTATAAAGAGAGTAAGTCTTATGAGTTTATATCACAAGGAGAAATTTTTTCTTTTTATTATATCCATATGAGAAGATGATTGTTAGCTAAATCTGTTGTAATAACCATTTCACAATATATGTAAATCAAGCCAGCACGCTGTATGCCCTATACTTACACAGTGATGTATGTCAATTATTTCTCAATAAAAATGATTTAAAAATGAACAAAAGAACAATACCTTATAACAAGTGCCACCATTAATCTTTTATTTATCCTGCTTTGAATATGCCTTTAACTTAAGGATTTCAATAACATTAAATGACTTAGTTCAGTCATTTAAACTGGATATCATTTTCTGCAGCCTCACAAGAGTGGCTCACAAGTATCTTTCGATCATACTTTGGCTTCCCCTTGCCATATCTGATGTCTGATAAGCTGCTACAAGAAGCCTCCAATTGCCAACCCAGCAAAATGAGGATGGAAATGGCTCTGGATACTTCTACTACTTTTAGTCCTTGGGATACTAAAGATGGTGTTTTACTCCATAAAAATGCATGTAAATGAACTTTCTTTCTAAAGGTGTTCCACTTCAGTTGGACCCAAAGAACTTTTTTTTGGACCCAGAATATCAAAAGTCCTCTTTGATCCACTTCCCTTTTAATGACTCCTCTCACCAAAAGGACTCTAAAATCAATGAAAAGAAACCAGTGGGGAAACAGACTTCTTTTAATCCATCTCGTGTATTATTATTTTTCTTCTTCAAATTCTTCTTCTCTCATAGTTTCCTCTATCTTCTCCCAATTAAATAAAAAAAAAAGTTTTCATGCATGCAAATGGCGATAAGTAGATACAGGAACTGGGAAGGGGGGGCATTCCTTGAATTAACAGTAGCCATCCTGCAAAATCCATTATATTTTAAATGAGTGCTATATAGGTCCCAAAAGGTGCTGTAAGTCGTTAGTTTTAATGTACTCCACTAGCTTGAGTTTTTGTCTGGCCAGCTTGCTTTCCTAATATCCTTCTCCTGGTTCATTTGAATAATCTCTTTCCCATGCCATGTGGTCCTATTGGTGTCATAATAGCAAAGCCCGCTACCACCCATTGCAACAGTGGGCCCATGACCAGGATTGACTAATAAGGTTATTCTTTTATCTTAGTTATAGTGAATGATGCAAGCATAAGGAAGTGACCCAAACAGAGCTAGAGTTAATGTATACACTTTGGAAGAAGGGCTGTTGGGTTTGGAGAATATTAGTTTGGAGCTCCTGGCAGTCATATTCCCTGCTACATGGAAGGAAGCTGTGTAAAGAATAAGGCCACAAAGAGAGAAGCAGGACTGATAAGATGGAGAGAGACAAAAAGAAGCAAGATTGATAAGATGGAAAGAGATAAAAAGCCCAGACCTAAAGCTAGCCACATCTCTATTTTTTCTAGTTAATGAATCAAAAACGAAGTCTCAAGATACTTCCAGCTTGAATTTTCAGGTGCAGCCTCATGAAGTTGGCTTTTCCCCGTGGGAGTTTTAGATGAACCTGCTTTGGGAGAAGTGAAAGAGAAAGGATAGAATAGAAACTAAAACAGAGCGATCTGGAGAGCAAAAGAGCCATTGGCGTGGGAGTGAGAAGGAAGAATCTCCCTCTTAGAGCGCAAACAGAATGGAAGGGATTCTAGGATAAAAAAGCTTAAAATCCTGCTATCCTAGATTGAGTCCCAATTATTTACCCTACCCTTTATTCATGTCCTCTGCCCTGTGACTTTGCAGCTCCCTCCCAATGTTAGCAAAGACTGCTTCTCTGCTTCTTGACTTTGGGTTTGGCCATGGGACGTGCTTTGGTCAATAGAATGTGATAGAAATGATGATGTTCAGACCGAGACTAGGTCTCGAGCAGATTTGTTTTGCTTTTGCTCTTGGGCCTCTGCCATCTCCATTAGAAGAACATGTTTGGACTCATTACTAGTCCGGAGAGAGGGATGAGAGATATGTAGAGCAGTGCTGAGCCCAGCCTAGGCTGGCAGATTCTCAGAAAGCTACAGGGTGAGTGAGGGAGTTTAGCCACATCTAGCTTATGTCAGCCATCTCACAGATCTATAAAAATACACCATTGTTGTTCTGAAGCATGGGTTTTTGGGGTTGTTTGTTTCATAGCACTATTATGGCTATAGTTAATGGATAAACCTGCCAACAAATGACCTGATGTTTAGTCATTTTGGATACTTGCAAGCCTTATGGAGAAAAGGTAGGGGACTTGGAAATCCTGTGCAGAATGCGGCATAAAGGGAAAACCTAACTCCCTGCTTAAGGTAGAACTCAGTTGAATTAGCAGGGAGTTTCACTATAGTTAGGCAGAAATGGAGAAATTGGATAAAAAACCTAGTAGATGGAAAGAGAGAGGATGTGGCTATGACATAAAAATATTGATTATATCAATATTCATTTGATTCATTTAATTTTTTTTTCTGTTGAAGAACCCCAGGATGTGAGATTTTTTTGTTTGTTGTTACCCCTTACCTAGATAAGTATAAAATTAGCTCCCTAAGTATTGTTGGTCACCAGCCTTCTTTCACTCTTGTAGATATATTCTGGCTCCATCCGTCCATCCACTTGTTTTCTGTTATTAATGTCAGTCTATGTCACCAAAGCATAAAATTCTTAGGGACTTCTAAATGATGGACAGCACAGAAATGCAACATTTTTTTATTCCATAAATGGAAAAGCCAAGTACTTTTTCAGAGTGATTAAATTCAGCAACTAACCCATTGTTGAGGTAATTACTTTTTAATTTGCTGCAATGTTAGAGCACAGCTGGCTGTGACACTGGGAAAAAAATGGACTTCTTGTGGGTTTTAGAGGCAGAGGAATTAAACCAAGTATGACAACAACAAAATGTTCTGTTCAGTCAATATAAAAACCTGAAGGTATTTGATGTTCTCCTTTTCAGAAGTTAGTAGGATAACCTAGCTTTTCGTGTGCTAAACCCATGTCAAGTCCATGGCCATGGTCCTTGGCACTTCCCTTAGCTTCTAATCATAATCAGACAATGGGGTTCCCCTAATATTAACTGTAAATCACAAGGTGTGATCTTGATAAAGTCAATTCTCATCTCTGAATTCAGTATTCTTACCTGTAAAAGGAGGTTTTTATATAAAAGTATCTCTAAGGTCACTTTCTGTCCTAAAACTGTGTAACACTCAAAAGACAGGCTAGGGAGGTAGGACTTAAAATACACGAACAAGGGCCAAGGAACCAACCTGTGTGGAGTTGAAAGGTGGTAAATAGAACTTCCAGTCAGCACACTTTTGGGCAAGGAAGTGTCTGAAACTAGCAGGCTACATTTCCGGAAGCCTGATTGCCTGCCCATTTAAAGGTACTTTTAAGGCTCACACCCCTGAAAGGGAGATCTTAGAAGTTGGGAGGAAAGGCTGGATAGAGGAGGCTAAAGCTTCAAAGAAGTAAACTGAGAAGGGGGAATGTCTATGGTCAGTGGACTTTAGGACTGTTTCTTTGATTGCCTTGCCTTGGCCCAGTCTTGACTGATCTAGGACATAACATGGAAAATACAGCCCTTGTCTGGATTCCAATGGATCTGGGTGTAAATCCCTGATCTGTAACCTATCAACTGTGTCACTTTAAGTCAAATACATAACCTCTGAGCTTTGTTTTTTTTAATATATCTATAACGTTTAAAAATAATATCTACATTGTAATGCTGTAAATTTTATTTTTATTTATTTATTTTAAAGATTTTATTTATTTATTTGACAGAGAGCACACATACAAGCAGGGGTGTAGGGACAGAAGGAAAGGGAGAGGAACAAGCAGACTTCTATTGAGCGGGGAGCCTGATATGGGGCTCCACCCCAGGACCCTAAGATCATGACGTGAGCCTAAGTCAGATGCTTAACTGACTAAGCCACCCAGGTGACCCACAATATTATGAGTTTTAGTTGAAACAACATACATGGCAAGGAGATCTCAGCTTAAACCTAGAGTGGGTCTGCTGTGGGGCTCAGATTCTGACAAATTTGCAGATTCTCCCTGAAGAAGTAGATTTTCAGGGGCTCTAAGGAAGCTTCTAGACGAAAATTTATCTTATGGTAAGAAGGAGCCAGGCCTAATGAGCTTGATCATTTTTATCATTCAGGGGTCAAGCAGAAGAAAAAACCCACCCTAAATTCTTTAGGATTAGACCTTAAACGGTCTTGGAGCTTATTAAGTGTCTATGGAAGGCTGGTGTCTTTGTGTCTGGTCCTGGGCAGACAGTTGAGAAGGGAAGATCAAATGTAGTGGCAGACACCAATGACAAAATGAAATCTGCAAGGATGAGCTGATATCCATGTCTATCCCTCACTTCATCTAATTCCAGTGAAGAGGGTGGCCTACCGAAGATGCTAGTGCCCCTCCCATAGAGCTGAAAACACACCTGCTCCAGGCTAGAGAGAAGCTGAAGGTGCAGATCTGGTAGAACCCGAATTAGCTGCCAGCCCAGCTGCTGCCCCTTCCCACCCAAGTCAATCAGAGACCAATGACAATGTGTATGAGTGGCATCAGTACCTCACCACACACCTGCCTCACAGGTTAGCAAAATTGCTGTGGATAGTCTTCCACTCCCCAAACTTCAATGACATTTCTCTGTGGCCAATCCTAACCTAGAATCATATGGGCAGGGAATTTTGGGTATGTCGTTCAGGCTTAGATGAATTGACACAGCATAAAGCCATTGGCTCTTTTAATGAAGCCTTAAGACGCTTCTGAGCACAGTAAGAAGGCTGTTAATTGACTCCAGTTCCAGCCTAATTGAGGCCTTGGGAAAGAGAGAATTATAGTAAACACTGGAACAGTGGATTCAGTCCATTTTGTTACACATTGACATGCAAGCATCACTGCTAATCAAGCCTCAGGGAGTGGGCATTTCTTTTCTGCTCACTTTACTGCAGAATGAATATAGTAGAATCGGTGAAGAAAAAAAAAATAGGACTTGGAAATGAATTCCAGAAGTGTAATCAAGTAGACACATCTTTCAGGGTCAAAAGATCAACCCCAAAGGGAGGAGACAATCCCTCAGTTTTGTGGACAGAAATTACCAGAAGGAAAGGGGCCATACTGCAGCCACCATAACTTGAGGACTGGTCCAACTAAAGAAACAAATCAAAAGAATCATGGCAATTTACATTGTGTAACTTTATGATAAACTTTCTAAAAATTGGGGCGAAGTAATGGTTATCTAAATTAATGAATCGTTGAACACCACCTCAAAACCTAAAGATGTACTATATGCTGGCTAATTGAACATAATAAAAAAGAAGAAAAGAAAATACAAATGACTAAAGCTGACTTTGGAAGAAAAAGAAAATCTAAGAAGACCAGTTGTCAAGGACACAACTGGGGATGTGGTCAAAGAATTTTCCACTCAGTAAATACCCATCTCATACTTTGTCCTTTAAATTCTTCAGCCCCTTAAGTGATGGATTATTGTGAGTATATCTTAAATATTCCAGAACACAGAAAAATGAGGGAAATTCAGTGAATGCGTTTGGTGTCCCACCTTGACCTCCTTTCATGGTCCAGAGTATCTTATTCTTGAGCTGTTATAATTATTGACTGCTACTGGCTCACACTTGCACCCTGCATAGGAGAACTGCCCCTGCCTCGGGCAGCCACCTCACTCAGAAATATGTAAGTGGGTCTGTTTATTTCCCTGGAGGAGCCCACAGCAAATGATGCCCTATGGTGAAGGGACAAACCTTGTCCCCTTGCCTCAAGGTGGCATAGCTCTGTGGCACCATTTACATGCTGGAGCTCCCTGTGGAATTAGATAGAGGATATGGCATGACTTCTTTATCTGCTCTAGCCTGCTTCCATCCCTGCTGCACTGGTTTCTTCTGGAAGAAACCTCTTAATAAATAGGTTATCCAGGATCTTTGTTTCAGTGTTTGCTTCTGTGACTTAAAGAGAAAAGCTTTCTATTTTCTCCCCATAAAGTAATCATCATCAATTAAACAGAAAAAAGGGAAAAAAGTATCTTGAATAGGACAGCAGGAAAAGATTAATCTTGCAAATAATGACTCAAAAATCCTAATAAAATAATCGCAGATGGAATTTAGTACTAGATTATGATTGTATGGATTTAATTTCATGAATGCCAGGATAACTCTATGCTTCAATGCTTTGAAGGCCATCTTCTCCCAATTACTAGTTTAAAAAAAACACGATGAGATTATGATAGCATATATACTTAAAAAAATACACCTATTCTTTTCATCTTAAACATCTACAAGTCTATCATGAGTTGAAAACTCTTCCTCATGAAGGCTGTTGCCAATCAAATCATAATATAGCATTTCCTGCAATATGGTACCATTCAGAAATGTAAATATGTGGAATTTCAAGGACAGAACATATTGAAAGAGGGCCTTGGGGAAGGACAATTTATCTCCTACACATGAATCCTCGAGGCTTGGCTATTGCTCCATTGACAAGTTCTGATGTTGTGCTTTTGTGCCAAGTAACCTGGAAGCCGAGGACCATGCAGCAAATTAACAGAGTGGCCTAAGGGCTGTGGGAGCAAATAATCCTTAGGTATATAAATGAAGAGAAGAGTGGGGAAGTTACAAGCTCTACCAAGGCTTGAAGATCTGTAAGCAGTGACTTGGAAGAGGCCACGTGCATAGAAGCCTCAACACAGGCTGGGCTAGACAGCGGCAACTCCAGCTCTAAGGAGGGTCCCTCAAAGGAGCCGCTGCTCTGAGTGATAGCTACCCTGGGGCCAATTTTTTAGGACAACCTTCATATCTGATAGACACATCTTATCAGGAACATGTGTTTTTGGCAAGTACATTTTTCTTTTTATAGAAGTAAAATGAGTCCACTTTAGAAAACACAGATAAGCAAAAAGGTAAAGATTACTATCACATGTAATTAATTCCAGCATCCCAGAAAAGATCACTATGACAGTTCACCATACTTCCTTCTGGGCTCTCTAGCTTGCTGTCTAGCTATCTACCTGTCTATTTGCTGAGCGATTGGTCCACCCACATGTCTGTGAATAATCTAATATCATGTACATGTGGTACATATGGTTTGCCAATATGTTATTTATTGTACATTATCAATTTCTTTTAGGAAAATGATATCACATCATCCAATTCTTTATTGTACCTTGCTTGAAAAAATTAACTTAAACATCGTTTCCTTAAAGTTAATTCATATTGCTCTACAACATTTAATGGCTATTTGGTGTTCCTTACTGTAAATGGACCACAATTCAGTTAATAAATCCCCTCTGGTTGGGCTTTAGATTTTTCCAAATTTTTGCTATTATAAACAATACTAATGTGCTAATCTTGCGGCTCGATCTTTGATCATATTCTTAATTGCTTCTTGAAAGCAAACTCTGAGAAGAGGAAATGCTGGATCAAAGGCTAAGTATTTTTAAAAGAGCATCGTCCTGTTTTAAATGTTTTAAAGAATCTCCTTGCTGTTTTCCACAATGGCTATACCAATTTTCATTCTTACCAGCAGTATACAAGGCTTTCCTTCTCCCCACACCCCCGTATTTACTGCAGCATTATTCACAATAACTGAGATATGGAAAAAATCTAAGTATCTGTTCATGAATGGATAATAATATGTGAGGTATATCTATCTATCTATCTATCTATCTACACACAGACACACACGCACGCATGCACTCTGGAATGACATCCAGGAAATCCTGCCATTTTTAATAACGTGGATAAACCTGAAGGACATTATGCTAAATAAGACATGCAGATACTACTACATAATCTCACTTCTTTTTTTTTTTTTTAAAGATTTTATTTATTTATTTGTTAGAGAGAGAGAGAGAGAGGGAGCACAGGCAGACAGAGTGGCAGGCAGAGGCAGAGGGAGAAGCAGGCTCCCTGCCGAGCAAGGAGCCCGATGCAGGACTCGATCCCAGGATGCTGGGATCATGACCTGAGCTGAAGGCAGCCGCTTAACCAACTGAGCCACCCAGGCGTCCCTACATAATTTCACTTCTATGCAGAATCTAAAGCAGTTGAACTCCTAAAAGCAGAGGCTGGAAAGGTCATTTCCATAGGCTAAGAAGTGGGGAAAATGAGATGTTAATCAAAGGGTACATGGTTTCAGTAATGTGGGATGAATAAGTCCTGGAGATCTCATGTGCAGATGGTAACTCTAGTTTCATAATACTGTATTGTATCCTTTATGTTTGCTAAGAGTTGATCCAAATTGTTCTCACCCCGCCCCCCAACACACACACACAACACTAAATGAGATGAGGCATATGTTAATTAGGTTGATTGTCAGGGGAGACTTTGCTGAGATACCATGTATCTTATCTAGAGCCCTCTCCCACTGGGGAGGGTGGAAGTGGTCAGGCTAAAGCTTCACTTTACCCGAGTTCCATGCTTCAATTCATCCCCCTCCCCTGCTTTGCTTCCCTCACTGTTTTAAAGTTTTTCCCTTAAGAATACTTTCTCAGTTAATTGTTTACAGTCAAACGCCCCTCTCAGACCCCACTTAGGGAAACTGACCTAGGACAGTACTCTTGAGAATGAGCATTAGTCTTCAAGAGCGCTCTGTCTAGCCCAGGACTCCATCATACCTTAAAGAAAGAATTTAATTAAGTTGTATTTAATTATTAATCATTAAAGCTTACTCATTTCCAATCCTGGTTGTTTCGTTACAGATGGAATTACCCCAGGATTCTGAAAGGGTTAATATTACTAGGGTGTTTACTATTATTTAGATAGGTTATCAAACAATTTATCAGTCCATTCAAAGTATTTACTGCTGTGACACTGGAGGGAGACCCAAAGTGATTCCTTAAATAGTTGCCTTTTTGTGTATATAATCTTGAAGGGCCTGATCACTTGAAGGGAGTGGTTGCTTTGGCTTCTGCCCTGGGATTATCAGAGGTCAAATTGTCCTTCTGTCCCATAAGGGGGGTCTCTAGTGTGTTTCTTCAGAAGGTTTTGGCTTATGGAAACCAAACACTGTCTTTGCAATTTTGTTCTTACCTAGAGAATTGGTAACTTAAGAAGATCCCTCAGAAAATTAACCTGAAGCCTGGTAGAATTTGCGTAACAAATTCAAGTTAAGTTGCTCCATGTCTAAATGCATACTAATAAATAGTCAAAATAGAATTTGGAGGTGAGGGAGAGGTTGAAGTCAGAGAAAATGTTAAGATTTTGAGCCTAGGTCATTGTGATTTTTTTCTTCCTTTATGGAAGAGTAGCTGGATATTTTAAAGTTCGGTTATTTCTAACTCTTTAATAACAGTATGGTTCTGGAGGCTAGAATAGGCTGGAAATGCTGGAAACAGTTACTTACTAGGCCAGTGAATTCAGTACTGACCAACAAAGTCAGTAGAAAGATGTATTCTGTTTCATTACATTGTTAAGAGAAAGCAGCCAAAAATAAGAAACAAAAAAGCAAGGGGTGATGATCACAAGTTTTAGGATGGAGTTAGTTTTGAAAGTTGAAATATGATAGGGTGTTTGGATATAGAAAGAGCACAGAGATATAAGTAGATACTAGTTATAGGTGCTGTTCTAGGTTTTAAATTATTAGATGGTGGTTCATCGGTGTTATAGTAATATTTAGGAAATAATAAATATAATGCTAAAAGAAGACCATGGGTGGATCAATGATGGTCATGTTTCATGAATCATAAATAATGTTTAAACTAAAACTTCTCAACTAAAAGAGAGAGAAAGAGGGAGAGGAGAAAGAAAGAAAAAGGAGAGAGGGAAGGAGAGAGAGACAAAGAGAATACAAACACAGCCATTATGTTTCAAAGGTATTGAAGCTTATTTATACTCATTGATTTATTTTGTTGTTTGTTTGTATGTTTGTTTAGGACAAACAATGTGGTTATGAAGGCTATGCAGAAAGGAGTAAGATAAAATGAAAAGCATGGATAAAAACATGTATTTAAGTTATTCGTTAATTTCCATGGCCCTTTTCATTTCCACATGTAATCACTTTGAGAACTAATGACACACCAAAGATTAAGACATGATTTTTCTGAATTTCTCTACTCTTTTATTTCTTAACTGAGACTTTGAACACATTCCCTAAAGTATGACTCAGCTTCTTCACTTGAAAATGGAGACTATAATCCTTGTCTTGCAAGAGTGGTGGTAAGAAATGAAGGTAATACAGAAACAATGCCTGGAGCCCAGTGGTGCTGAGCAAACAGTAGGAGTTGTTGCTGCAAATGCCTTATTGTCATGGAATATTCCACCTAACTGTCCCCAGGATTAGAAACTAGAACCTAAAACTGAGGGGAAAAAGGTAAAATAACATTTTGGGGGATGGTGGTACTAGCCCCATAATCCATGAAGCTGAAAAGGAATTGGTGACCTGACCCTCCTAGGACTTACCAAGTGTGGGCAACCAGACTGGCTCTGCTAACCTGCTGAATTCCGCAGTCACGCCCCTTCCCTGATCTGGGACATTCAGTCAATTACTGATTCAGCAAATACCTGTTGAGCACCAATTCTCTGACAGACACTGTACTAGGCACCTGGGATCCAGCAGTGAATAAATTAGACATGAATGAAACATGAAGAGACTGGGGAAGAGGCAACGAAACCTTTACATTTTAGAAAGATCTTTAGCCTAGTGGGTCAGTTGGTTGGTTGGTTGGTTTTTCCCGTAAAATAGGAGAGAGAATCCTAAGCAAAGAGAGAGGTGCATGAAGGAATCTTTCATATAGAGGAAAACAGATTAGACATCTGATTAAACTGAAGACACTGAACTGTCCTAGTCTAGTCTTATAATAACTAAAAGTGATCATAAAATTGTAGAATCTTCCTAGTGTTACAGGATGGAAAAGTGGTTGGGGGAAAAATACGATGCAAAATACAATACCTCATGGATCAATAATCAATCATCATCATCAAAACGTTGAATTTAGGGGCAAAGAATCTCTTGCCAAAGGGATGATAATATGAGGCTTAAGAATGCTAAAGCAAAACTATTGCTTGGAAAATAATAATCTACTGTGTTGCATGAAGATGGGTCTCCCAGATTCAGCCTCCCTTCCTTTGTCTAGCTCCCCGAGTAGAGTTCTCAGGTTACTGCGACAAATCTCATGGGCAATCGGGGTCTGTAAGGAATTAGCTTGGGGATTAGTGGAGCTGATGTGTCCTCTCTTCTCTGGCAAGAAAGTGGATAAGTCAACTAATATAAATTCTATTCTTTCATGAAGAAAGAATTAAGAACAGACAAAGTGACTTTCTTTGTGAAGCCAGCATGCTTGTGTCTTGTCCCCATTTTGTAATTTTGATGCATCCCAAAGTAACCAAGAAAAAAAAATGAAGTCAGAGAATTTTGAAATGAATCTCTCTGTTATTGGCTTGTCTGCAAGGGTCATAGCTTTTGGTAGTCGATATCATTTCTATTCCTTCCCCTGCAACACAACTTTCTCTAATGCATGTGCATGTTGGGCCCTTCTTTTGTTTTTCCCGTTGCTCATTCTTCAAATCTCAAGTGAGACATCATTAAGTGGTGGAAATGTTGTATACAACTATACACACAAATGTACAAACATAGACTTAGATACTCTCACCTCAGCCAGTAGTAAAGAAGCATAAGATAATTTTTTAGGGTATCACTATCCAAATCTGACCCCCCATTGATTTTGTGTGAAGATGGAAGACCAGGGGCCTGAATAATTAAAAATAAATAAAGCCTCAAAATTTAAAGAGTCTCTTTCTGAATTTCTCAAGCATTTGGCTCTCAGGACCCCTTATACTTTTAAAAATTATTGAGGATCCTAAGAGCCTCTGTTTATGTAAGCTATAGCTCTGTATGTCTATCATATTAGAAGTTCAAACTGAAAACTTGAAAAGATTTATTATCAGTGAGGAGGTATAAGAAGTGACCTCTGCATATGAAATACTTAAGAGATAGTGTCAGTGGTGACTCTAGTAGTGTTTTTTTATAATTAATGATAATAATGGTAATAATTATGAAGGAATGATGACAACTTATCTTTACTTAACATTTCCAATATGCCAAGGATATGGTCTAAGGACTTTACACCTACAATTACATTTAATCTTCACAGAAAATCCATAAGGTAGTGGATTTTTTTGCTAGGGCTGCTGTTAGCAAAAGTACAAACTAGGTGAATTAAAATAATACAACAGCATTCTCTCACAATATTGCAGGCTAGAAGTCTAAAATCAAGGTGTTGGTAAGGCCATGTTTTTTCTGAAGGCTGTAAGGGAAAATCTGTTCCATATTTTCCTCTTAGCTTCTGGTGTTGTCGACAATCTTTGGCATACTTGGTTTTTACATGCATCCTTTCAATCTCTGGTCCCATCATCAAATGGTATTCTCCCTGTGGGTCTCTCCTCGTCTGAGAAGGACACCAGTCTCATCAAGTTTAGGGCCCATGATCCTGTTCCTGAATTGGGTCACATCCTTGGGATTTTTTTTTTTTTTTTTACTCTGACTCTTCGGTCTTTTAAGGCCATTTTTGATTATACATTGGGTCCACTTGGCTAATCCAAAATAATCTTCCCATCTCAAAATCCTTAAGTTAGTCACATCTACAAGTCTCTCTGCCAAGTAACATATTCACAGACTTTAGGAATCACGATGTGGATTTCTTGGGGGCCATTATTCTGCCTACCACAACAACTAACAAGGAGAGCAGAGGAGGGAGCAATCAGTGTTGATAAGACCTCAATGGGCAGAAGAGGGTTCGAGTTAGGTCTTAAAGATGGGGTGCTTTTCATGATGTGGAGAGGGTGCAGGCAGACTGGGCAGCACGAGCAAAGGCACAATGGTTATGATGAGCTTGGCATGAACACTGGGCTGGAAGGAGATGGGTCTACTTGAAGAAAAGAAGTGTGAATTGGAAGATGATGGGAACAAAAACTGAAAGATTGGGATGAAGGCTCACATTTTCAACCACGATGTGGAGGATAGTGCCTCTTTTTCTACAACTACCATTTCGGTATAATTTGTGGATGGTCTGTGTCGGAGATTAGGAATGGATTAACTAGCCCTCTGAGATTCTAGAACAGAGCTTTTTTTCTTCTTCTTCTTCTGATTAATCTTTCTCATTTTGTTTTGTCCTGATGCACTTGCTTTTCTTTTTCCCTTAACTGAGTTTTAGCTTTGTGGCAGACACTGTCAGTGCCCCTCTCAACTCCTGGCGCTCATCCTCTTAATTTCCAACTGCCAGCAGTTATTTTGCTTAATGTCTTCCCCTGCTAGGTAGTCTGTGGAATTTACCACTCCCTGAATGACTGAGGAGGTAAGTGTATAAATTCCATTTCCTTTGCATCCCTCCAGTGGGGTAACTCTGAAGAATGTGTTCTGTGCTCCTCTGTGCTGCTCCCAGAGGTCTTCAGCAAGTTAAGCCCCAATTGCCCATAAAGTTCTCTTCATTGATACTGAACATGTTCTGGCTCTTTCCTTTACCCATCTTGCTTCTCTACTCCCTTGTGTTTGTTGGGATCACCTGCCCGATAAACTACTTGCATTTGAATCTGTGTCTTGGAGAGCCATGAATCTTGTGTCTGGGGCAACCCAAACTAAAACAGGCTTTCATCAATCTCTGATTCAACCTCTCTGAAAGTGAAAGAAAAAAAAGCCAGGGGGAAAAGTATTTATTAGAAAAAAGTAAGAGAAGAGATAGGTGCAAAGAGGAAGGGGTACACATTCTGGTAGAGGAGACTATATTATAGATTATGGTCTTTATTAGTAATGTCCCAGGAAATATCCTATATCACATGCCCAGAAAATAAATCCCTGTCAGGGTCAGTGTTACATAAGACATGTGGTTTGGGGATGCCTGGGTGGCTCAGTGGGTTAAGCCTCTCCCTTTGGCTCAGGTCATGATCTCAGGGTCCTGGGATCGAGCCCCACATCAGGCTCTCTGTTCAGCAGGAGCCTGCTTGCCCCTCTCTCTGCTTGCCTCTCTGCCTGCTTGCGATCTCTATCTGTCAAAATGAATAAATAAAACGTTTAAAAAAAAAAGACATATGGTCTGTAGAAGCTCTGGGAAGGGAGCCAATCAAGGACACTGGGCCTGTGTAGTGACATGTTTGCAGTTCCTAAATAGACCCAATAACCTTATTATATGTTACTATTAGCAAGGAGGTCAGTTGGGCTCTGATTTGTTCATGATTCCAATAGTTCCTCACTATTATGGAAGGACACAGTGCCAGAAACACCAATTTTCTGTAAAACCAATCACCCAAGTAACTCCTGGAAGAAGATCCCACATGAGTGCCCCCACCATAGGTACTGGGCAAAAATTTAGTTTTTCCTCCCAGGGATTCTGTGCGATATTACCCTGGAAAATGCACAGTGGTCAGTTTCCTTAACCCCATGGAAGTGTGCACTACATTGAAATTTATTCCAGACATGACTCTCCTTTTACTGGTTGAAGAACAAGCAAAATATTACTGTTTGAACAGAAACTCAAGATTGTCTTTTCAATCTGTGATGTCAATTTTAAGTGAACATCCATTTCTGGAAATGATACCAACTTTACCTATTTGATTATGACTCTTATGTCTTATCATTTGTTTTTAAGAAGACTAACAAATTAAATGCAATGTGCAAATAAATTAGAGACAGGTTGGAAATTTTCTGCAAACTTCTATGACTTACCCTGAAACTTCAAGAGGCAGAGGAAGAGAAAGGTTTGAAAATGTTTAGAGGACAGGGTGGGTGGGTGCTGGGAGATAGGAATGAGTACTACTGACAGGCAGAAGACTTGCAGAGGGCTTTGATTGCCACTGTGATGAGTGTAAACTTTATCATGGAATTAATAGTGATACTCTGAATCACTATTTTGATATAGTCAAAATGATGAATGGAGGCCTTCCAAAGATTTTCTTCCTCTACCATGATTTCCTTGTCATTCAGAGACATCACACAGGATAAATTGGGTAGACTCTTATGAGATTGGCTTTGACCATTTTGTAGGTCAAAACAGTCAGAGATGCGCCATTTAATGGGATTTCACCTAAAGTACTCTAAATGAAGTAACTCGAACTGGCTTGAAAGTTCTGGTTTTGGAGTAGAAACTAGAATATGTTCTTCCAGTACATTGGCAGCTGCTGTATCCTGCCAGCTGGATGAGGGCAACACCCAGGGGAGGACTTTGAATACTCTCCCTTCCTTGTCCCCCGCTGGGTGGAGTCAGCTTGCAAGCCCCCATCAGGGGACCCCTGCTGATTTCACCCCTCTTCTAAAGACTGCTTCTCAGGGGGAGGGAGTGTCAGCATGCAATGCTATCTCCTCCAACTTCCCAGGCATAGAAAGAGCAGCTGGTGTTTTCAAAAGACTACCCTTATCCCGCAGAATCTCAGAGATCTCCCCAACCCTTTCTGGCAAAATCAGGAGCAGATGGCCTGTGGTGAGCCCCTAGGAGGAGGGGAAGAGGAGGGGAAGGAGTTGATCTGTCAAGCGCTTAACTGAAGTGTGAGAAGTGGGGTTGGAGGAGAGGAGAGCTGAAGGAAGGAGGGAAAGAAGGAGGAGAAAGAATGACAGAGAAGGAATTGAAACCAGAAGCTTAGAAAGGGAAAATTAGTTTGCTAGATATATGTCCCCCTGCAAATCTTACTTGAGAAAAATGAGGTCAGTTGAAGTATCCAAATTTCAAACAAGAAACAATTTGTTAAAAGATTTATTTATCTATTGTTGTGTGCATTTCTTTATATAAAAAGCTTTTTTTTAAAGATTTTATTTATTTGTCAGATAGAGAGAGGGAGAGAGAGTGAGTGAGCATAGGCAGACAGAGTGGCAGGCAGAGGCAGAGGGAGAAGCAGGCTCCCCGCCAAGCAAGGAGCCTGATGTGGGACTTGATCCCAGGACACTGGGATCAAGTCCCACATCAGGCTCCTTGCT
>ML101973.1:116767-155343 GCA_003697995.1 Taxidea taxus jeffersonii | reverse complement strand
AGAGAGAGGGAGAGAGAGTGAGTGAGCATAGGCAGACAGAGTGGCAGGCAGAGGCAGAGGGAGAAGCAGGCTCCCCGCCAAGCAAGGAGCCTGATGTGGGACTTGATCCCAGGACACTGGGATCATGACCCGAGCCAAAGGCAGCCGCTTAACCAACTGAGCCACCCAGGCATCCCTATAAAAAGCATTCTAAAGGGACGCCTGGGTGGCTCAGTTGGTTAAGCAGCTGCCTTCGGCTCAGGTCATGATCCCAGCGTCCTGGGATCGAGTCCCACATCGGGCTCCTTGCTCGGCAGGGAGCCTGCTTCTCCCTATGCCTCTGCCTGCCTCTCTGTCTGCCTGTGCTCACTCTCTCTCTGACAAATAAATAAATAAATAAATAAATAAATAAATAAATAAAAAGCATTCTAAAAAAGTCTGAGATATTTTACCTATATTGAAAAGAATAAAATTGGGGCACCTGGGTGGCTCAGTGGGTTAAAGCCTCTGCCTTCAGCTCAGGTCATGATCTCAGGGTCCTGGGATCGAGCCCCGCATCAGGCTGTCTGCTCAGCAGGGAGCCTGCTTCCCTTACTCTCTCTCTGCCTACTTGTGATCTCTCTCTGTCAAATAAATAAATACAATCTTTAAAAAAAAACAAAAAAAAGAAAAGAATAAAATTATATTGAATCAATGCTTGAGGAATGATGTGGAAAGGTCATAATATTTCTGGATTAGAGTTTGGGCTATCTTTTGAGCTAGCGAGAGCTGTGTGCCTTTTCTTTTCTTCTTTCTGGGCCTCAATTGTTTCCTTTCTGCTCAGTTATATAGGTTCGTCGTTAAAGGTGGGTAGGATCAGGGAAGAAGGTAGGTGGGCAGGACTTTGGCTTCCCACCCCATCTCACTTGGACCATGACAATGCTGGAACACTTATCTCTCTCTCTGTATTTTTTTTTTTTTTAGTCCATTTCTCCATTTAGTGAAATTGACAAGGCCCTTCTCCGTCCTGTCCATAGTTCACCTAACAGAGAGACTCTAGACTTACCCATGTTTCTATGAACCTCTACCAAATTGCTTATTTAAGATTCTATGAGCCATCACCTCTCCCTCCTTCAGTGGAGACTTGCCATCATTGACGGTAAAACCTAGAAAATAAGCATGCCTTCTAAATGAAAGGCATTTCGTCCTCCCAGAGCATCTTGGTGAATATGGCCTGATTTGATATTTGAATGTAATGACCTGAAAATAAGACTTCAGACAAAAATAAATGAGATTGATCGAAACACACTGTCAGTGCACAGAATTTAAGGCATCTGGTAGATTTTCTATTACCTATTTTTCCACTTGGGGAAAATGATGAGTTTCTGCTGCTTTCTCTGAGTGCAGCAGAGGGAAGGTTGTGGTTTTGGTTGAGAAAGCACTCTTATTATCCACCCCTATTTTTAGAATTTTTGGACGTCTAACTTATAGACTTGAGTTTATAATTTAGGGCTGTAACCTTTAGAAAAAAATGATCCTTCCCCCTTGAAACTTCTCATGCATGATTTTAGCCCAGAGGAGAATTTTGTTTGAAAGTGTAGCAAAATCTGCCTTATCATCACAGTTATAGAGCTATTCAAAGAGAAAGAGTGATATTTCATCTATAATCTGTTATACTCTAGATTCCCCACTTTCTGAAGTTGTATTTAAGGATACATTGGCATACCCACAAAAGGGAAATGTTGCATTTCACATATATGCACGTGGATTCACCCAATATATATTATTGGATGTCTGTTTTCTGTTTAGAGAGCACATTTGGAGCACAGGACAGATGTTGGAGGCAGTCATGTGAGGCATCACAGAGACAACCCTTTAGAATAAGCTGGAATAGCTCCACTAGATTGTTGGGCCCATGTATGGAGTGGGTACACCTGTCCCTTGACTGCTCTGAGCTTGCCTGATAAGGGCCGAAAGCAGCATCTTTCTCCAGCCACTTGTCTTCCCTATGGGATCTGTATTCCCAGGAGATGCCTGAGAGATTATGCCTTCCTGCCTAGGGTTAGCCATAGCTGATGACTAACTGAAATGGAGTACAAAAGCTTGAACCATTGCCTCATGGTGAAACAGCTCCGTGGCCCCTTTCATCCTGTGGAGCTCCCTGGGGTCTCAGGCTGAGGCTGGACCTCAGCTGAGATCACATTCTTGCTCAGCTCCTTCACTGACCCTGTCCTGCTTTTCTCACTCCCCATAGTGGTTTTCCTCATGGGGGCACTAAATCACTTGTACAAGAATCCTCATCTTAGCTTCAGCTGCTGGGGAAACTTACATAAGACAGTAATATTTATTTTGTTAATTAATTTTGGCTTTGTTCTTATTACAAAAATAATTCATATTCATTGTTGAAAATTGGAAAATCCATAGGATAAAAACCACAAAATAGGATAAAAGGACGGAACAGTATATAAGTCTAGACTCCAAGGGTGACCATTGTTGACCATGGCAAATATCCTTCCACTTGGAAATATTTGTGCAGGAGCTGTTACATTGTCGGGCCTCAATGGGCAATATTTCCCGTGTCCGTGCTCTTGTTCCATCCCTTCCTATTGCCTTGATCATGTGATTTGCTCTTGTCAAAGGGATCTTAGCAAACATGATTCAAACAGAAGCTTGGCAAGAACTTAGGGTGCCTGTTGGGACTGATAGGAATTGTATTTTCTCACTCCTTTTTTTTTTAAAGGTTTTATTTATTTATTGACAGAGGGAGCACAAGTAGGCAGAGCAACAGGCAGAGGAAAAGGGAGAAGTAGACTCCGAGCTGAGCAGGGAGCCCGATGTGGGACTCAATCTCAGAACCCTGGGATCATGACCTGAGCTGAAGGCAGACACTTAACCGAATGAGCCACCCAGGTGCCCCATGTATTTTCTTATTCTTGATGCCCTGGCATTTGGGGCTTTGATCCTAGAGACACTGTCCCTCCCAGGATCGCAAATATATGGAGATAGTAAATGGCTTCCCTGTGAAGGCGTCTTTAATGCACAACACAAACTAACCAATCCAGGGCCCACAACACCAACTCTTTTTAATCTACATCACACACCAAGCCACTATTCTTCCTGATCTTGTTTCTCGGGATCTTGATAAACCTCTTCCTTCATGACAATCATTTCTGTCTGAATGTCACACTGGATGTCAGATGGGTCCCAGGCACATTTTTAGAACAGGGTGTTTTTTCCTAGAATGCTCTTACTTTAAAGCTAGTCACTGTGCATAAAGAGGTTCGGGCAACACTCCTGAATGACGAGTGAGACCCTGGAGTCCCTTTGGAGGCTTTGGCATCAGGTGAGCTCTGAGCTGAATGCAGCTGCTTGAGTAAGCTCAGGTCCACTGCAAGGGGCAGAGCCATACATCAGAGCCCAGCCAACCCACAGGATTGTGAACAGTCATGTCATTGTTTTTAAGGAGTTGCATTTTGGAGTGGTTTGTTATGCAGCAGAAGATTATTGAAACCGTGTCGTTGAACAGGACCTTGTGGCTCTGGTCTGCCTTTCATCCCATGTACACACACACCTCCTTCCCCACTCCTCCAACCTAGGGTAGATAATTTTACTGGTGAGATTCTATGTTAATCATGGGGTCATGTTTACTAATGGGCCTCTTCACTATCATTAAAGCGTGGGTCTCCCTCAATAGTTCACGCTTACTGGCTCTTCTCATTCCTTGCAGTGAGATCAATAAGCTAAGTCAGGTCTGACTCTCCTCTCTTATCTGGATGCGCACCTAAGTGAAATCCCAGCTTTTGGCTGTGATGGGGAGACAGAGGCCCTACACAGATTCCCAGTTCATTTCTTCTTCTACTCCTCCTCCTTCTTCTCCTTCTTCTAGAGACGGAGACAGAGAGGCAGGTAGGGAGGGGCAGAAGGAGAGGAAGAGAGAGAATCCCAAGCAGGCTACATGCTCAGCACAGAGGTCCATGCAGGGTTTGAGCTCACAGCCCTGAGATCATGACTTGAGCAGAAATCAAGAGTCAGATGCTTAACTGACTAAGCCACCCAGGTGCCCTCCTACACTCTCCCACTAGTTCACTTTTAACTGAGAAGTCTTATGAACATCTCAGGCACTGACTCAGCTATTAAACTGGTACTCTGTTTACTATTTGAATTTGTTCCTTAAATTTCTCTTCTTTGGAAAACTGAAAGAAATTGGGAAACTTTCCAGGGCAAAAGCCAGGCGTTCCTGAGTTCCCTGGCCCCGCTGATACTTAACACCATCAGAATCCTATGCACATTTTCACCTTTTACACTTTGCTTTTACTATGATAAAGTCATCATTTTTGTAACCTCTTTTTTAGCTAAAAATATGCTACAAGTGTCCATATCAATAAAAAATCTGCAGTGTGATTTCCAATGGCAAAATCCTATTCCATTATATGGGTATACAGTATTTTGCTAAACTAGGAAATTGTGAAAACTTAGATTCTGCGTTTCTGTTATTATTTTTAAAAATACTGTGCTGTATATCCTTAAAGCTGAATTCTTGTATGCATCCTTAATTATTTTCTTAGGATATAGTCATAGAAATGGAATTTAGGATCCAAAATGTATGTGAATTTTCTTTTTTAAGATTTATTTCGTTATTTTAGAGAGAGAGAGAAAAAGAGGAAGAGCATATAAGTAGGAGGGGCAGAGGGAGAGGGAGAAAGAATCTGAAGCAGATTCCCAACTGAGCCAGGAGCCCTATGTGGGACTTGATTGATCCCAAGACCCTGAGATCACGACCTGAACTGTAACTGTGGTTAACCAACTAAGCCATCCAGGTGCCCCGGGAATGTGAATTTTTGCCAAATTCCACATCTTCCTCCAGACAGATTGTACCACTTTGCTCTCAGTAGTATATGAATATGGCCTTTGTCCATAATCCTCATCACTACTGATATTTTTATTTATTATCAATTTTATAAAGAAGATGCTATCCTAACGTCTTCATTTCCATTTTTTTAATTTCTATTTTTTAATTATAAATAACATCAAATGATTTTTATATGTATATTGGTCATTCAGTTTCTTGCTCTGCAGCTCGGCTCTTCATAATGTATTTATAAAATTTTAAAATTCCTATATATCATCATGTATCCAGAAAATATCCATTTGGCCCTCACTCTTGTGAATTATGGGAGAAATTTATGGACCACTTTCACTTGATCTTGTTGAAAGGCAAAAACAAATGTTTAGGTGCATTTGTTGAAGATACATTTGGCTTGATGGTGGGATTCCAATGCAAATCCAAGTCCTCTGCAGTTGAGGAAAGAAAGGAGATGCTTAATGTTATTCTTTTAAATTCAGTATTGATGCAAGACATGCTTAAGTTTTAAAAAATGATTCTCTAACTGGTTGGAGAAGTATCAGACCTGGAAAAATACTGAAAAGAGTCTTGCTGTAGTTCCAGAATTCCCATAAGAGCATTTGGAAAACTTGGAACATCCTTTTCATAACCCCCTGCACCTGGTGTTGCTTGATTAAGCCTTTTGGATCTATGCCTTTGGTTCAAGTGTGGAGAGATTTCTCCGCTGGGATTTATAGTGTGAACGGTATATCCTGAAATTCATTTTTAACCCAAGGAAGCTGACAACAGCAAAAATTGAGAAGAAGCCATCTTGAGCACATTTTCCAAATTGTTTTCATCTTTCTTTCCTCCTGGTAATCTCTCCCTCCTTAGTGTTGGCTTATAACCTTCTTGGGAGCTTCCTGGGTACCATCTGAAACTGACCCCCATGTGTGGAGGGCAGGGAGAGATGGAAGAAAAAGCCAGGCCATTCCAGGTGGGCAGGGGACAGGTTTAATAAGCAAAGGGAACCTACGTATGAGGTTTGTCTTGGGCAGCAGTAAGACAGGAGTCCTGCACCCACCTCCCAAACCTTACAACTTTACATACAGGCCTTAACTGGGTTCACTCATATAAACCGTGAAGGTATTCTCAAAACCACATTACCATCTTAAGGTTGTGTCCCATGTCCTTGGAGCAGCCTCTGAGAGTAGAAGAGGCAAGCAGAACCCACATTTCAAAGAGGCCAAGGTGAGGAGCCACCAATGTCCTGGGTCCAGTTCATGGGTCCATGGATGGTCATTTCTATGACCTTCCCCAATACTTAGCCTTCCAGACAGCTCTATTTTCAGCCTTGCATCTGCAGACTGAACCAGAGAAGTTCTCTGGAGGCCAGCAGTCTTATTCTATTTTGTATGATCAAAGGCCAATTGTACATCTGAACATGGTTCTCATTGGGCCATTTTCTTCCAATTTTCAGCAATTACACTGACTGAACAAGACAAATTTTGTTCAGATTGTCTCTCAAATAAAGATAGTGTAGTTTGTATTAAAAGTGTATGCTTTAGATAAAAGCATTTTTGGGGGGGAGCCCATCATTTTGTCTTCTTCTCTCTTATTCCTTTGTGTGTCCAAGAGAATAAGACAGCAGCACATGGACCAGTCTGTGATGAATTACTTTACTAACAGTATCATTAAGGAACCTTTTGTGGAATGTGGTGCTTGATGTTTTTAACATGTATTTTAGACTCTGAACACATTCAAGACTTCTGATTTGAAATTAGTGATTCCTTATGGTTCTCATATCCATGAATCTATCTAACCATCTTTGTTTTTCGCTCATACAAAATTTCTGGTAATGAATCTTTCAATATAATTTAGTATTTCATGTACTTATCCTCTAAGAACTTCTTTTGTTTCTCTGTTAAATTTTTTTTTTCCATGAAAGAGAAATTATCTCTTATTTTAGGATTTCTTTCTCTTTCGAAAAGCAAACCATTCTCTGCCAAATAAATGTGGGCTCTGGGGATCGTCAGGCAACTTTCTTGAAAACTCTTGTCAACCAAGTAGAAAGTCTCTCCTGGGGCCCAACTCCCAACTTTGTAGTTCTCATCTCCACATTTAGGGTGAGACTTTCAAAAACAAATTTGGGATTTTTTTTAACAGCTCTGCTTGAGCAGAGAATACTTTTTTTGGCCATAGTCTTCCCAGATGATGCAGCTCAAGCACAATAATGTTTGAAGACTTCAAGTCTGTCAGGCAACCACTCATCCTTTGATTTCAAAAGAACTACATCTGCTCCCTGAAAGTAGTTCAGAATAGTGCCTGGAAAAGACTGGCTTTACTGGTACAAAGGGAAAGAAAACAATAGGGACGAATTAAAGGATGGGGGAAAATTCATGTATTTGTTCTTTAACCCAGATAAACTACTAGGAATATATTGTTAATCTCTGTCACATCCGTCCTTTTGGCATTGGCCCTTGGCACTGTTGTAGGAGGAAGCAATGAAAATAGAGGCAGGGATAGAGGAGGTTGCCTCTCCCTGCTGGTTTTGGAGAAGGACACTGCCCTCCTCTGCAGACTTTGTACCACCATTGTATTTTCCCCCAACTCCATGTTCTCAAATGTGCCTTGTTGAATGATCTCCTAGTACAGATCATAACAGATGCTAAAAATAAACAAATTGTCCCTAATGCCATTGAGCGAAGAGCTTGTAACAAAAGCAACCATCATCACCACTGCCATTATTGAGTCATTACTATGTGTTGTTAGTCCCGTGTTTTATTGAGCCCATTATATCTACTGATTCATATAATAAACCCACCCATAAAGCTAGAAGATTGAGGAATTTTATTAACTCCATTTTATAGATGAGGACACTGAGTAGGTTGGATAAATTACTTGCCAAATCTACAGCTGATAAGGAGTGGAGCCAGAATTTTAACCCAGATCAGACTCACTTCAGACTGCCTACCCTTCCTCGGTGAACTGATGGGATCACTATGCAAAGAGCCTAGGATCATAGATACTGAAAGGGAACTTCTCTACTCACCTTATTTTACCTGAATAGGACACCTGAAGCCAAGACATGGGAAGAATAAGTCTTAAGGCATTTGGTTTTGTGATAGCAAAGACATTAACATAGGTCTTTCCTGATTTAAAAACAAATACATTCTTTTTTTAAAAAAAGATTTTATTTATTTATTTGGCAGACAGAGATCACAAGTAGGCAGAGAGGCAGTAGAGAGAGGGTGAGAAGCAGGCTCCCCGCTGAACAGAGAGAGCCCGATGTGGGGCTTGATCTTAGGACCCCGAGATCATGACCTGAGCTGAAGGCAGAGGCTTAACCCACTGAGCCACCCAGGTGCCCCCAAAACAAATACATTCTTAAAATAATTTTTAAGCACTTGAATTTGAAGGAATATAACATATATTTAAAATATGTATTTATTTCCCTTTTTGGAAAATCTTAACTCTACAATTCATTTTTCAGCATTACAAGTCTAGGTTTCTCCAAAATATACCTCATACCTTTCTTTAAGATACTACCAGGCACTCTGTCACACTGAGCATAAGTGCACCATTTGGAAGGTGTATTAGTTTTTTTTTTTATTGTTGTGTAACAAATAACTACAAATGTAGCAACCAAAACCAATATCCATTTATTATCTCACAGTTTCTGTGGGTCAGGAGACCAGACAAAGATTGCAATCCTCTGCTCAGGGTCCCACAAGGCTGCAGTCTTTGGTGCAAGCCATTCCTTCCTGGAATTCTGGATTCTTTTCCAAGGTCACGTGGTTTGGGGCCGAATTTACCTCTGCAGTTCTAGGATTGAGGTCTCTGCTTTCTTGCAGGTTGTCAGCCAGGGACTGGAGAGTGTAGCAGAGTGTGATTGTATGGCTATGGCTCTCTCAGACACTGTTTTATTTGGTTCCGGCTGCTGTGACCAAGTACTATAGCCTGGGTGGCTTATAAACAACAGAAATTTATTTCTTACAGTTCCTGAGCCTGGAATTCTACAGTCAAATGCTCTGCCACTGAGCTATACCCCTTCTGAGCCTGGAATTCTGAAATCAGAATCCATCAGAGTCTCCAGCAGAGTTGGGTAAAGGTCCTCTGCCAGTTTCACAGATTGCCTTCTTCTCATGTCCTCACATGATGGAAAGAGAGCAAGGCTGTCTAGCTCTTTCTTATAAGGGTGCTAACACCATGCATGAATGAAGGCTCATTTGTGATCATTTGATCATGGTCACCCTCATGCTCTCATACCTCCCATAGACTCCATATCCAAATACTATCACAATAAGGATTAGATTTCAAACTATGAATTTTGGAGGCAGGGAGCACAAATACTCAGTCTGCAACAGAGACCCTTTCACAATATGGCCATTTACTTCTTCAAAGCCCACAGGAGTATCTCTCTGTCTAGTCCACTATACCTGAGCTGACAAGTATAATCATCAGATTGACTGTCTCCTCACCTTTGCCATATTCTCTTGGCCAGAAGCAAGTCACAGGCTCCATCTACAGTCAAAGGGGTTGATATAAGGGTACAACTCATTGATGGTCTTCTTAGAATTCTGCCTTTCACGGGGAGAAAGTTCAGAGGTCGCTGAAATTCCAAGGTAATGTAGAACTGAATGTGACAGAATGTCCACATCACTTGAACTCAGGATGAATCTGGCCTCATGGGTCTCAGCCTGAGGAACTTTAAACAAGTAACTCCATCTCCTGATGAGTGTAATGTAATTAATTTAGGGTAAGGCCTGAGTATCACTTTAAAAAAATCTTGCCAAGTGATTGAAATATGTCCAGGGCTGAGAAATACTGACAACCCAACAACTTTATTTCACAGATGGGGACTTGAAGTTCCGGAAGGCTGTGTCTTCCTGAAGGACATGCATCCCATTAGTGGTAAAAAGCAGGATTAGACCCAGGTCTCCTAGCTATGTCAGGCCTTCCTCCCCCTGAAAAAATATATGGTACCTTGTGGGAATTGTCTGATTTGTTATGTATGCCTTTAAAGGCCAAAGTCCCCAAATTGTAGGTAGATTTGATGAAAGTCAGCATAAATTCTCTCTGTTGCTGTGTAGCCAACTTCTTAGTACCAATATGGATTTCACAGATGGAGCTTTCTGTCACCAGCTTCAAGAAGGAAAACATAAATAAAATTCACTTATTTTTGAAGAGTTGGTATAAAACAATTCTTGGTGTTTGGGGAAATGTATTTTCCATTGTGGCTTAAATCATAAATTATTTGATGCTTATGTAGGATGTTCATTTTCTGTCATGGATAAAATGGGTACCTAGAGTGTGTTATTTAGAAAGGTGGCTCAGTGGGTTAAAGCCTCTGCTTTCGGCTCAGGTCATGATTCCAGAGTCCTGGGATCGAGCCCTGTGTCGGGCTCTCTGCTCAACAGGGAGCCTGCTTCCCTCCTTGCCTCTCTGCCTACTTGTGATCTCTGTCTGTCAAATAAATAAATTAAAAAAAAAAAAGAAAGGTGGTTATGGGAACGCCTGAGTGGCTCAGTTGGTTAAGTGGCTGCCTTTGGCTCAGGTCCTGATCCCAGGGTCCTAGGATGGAGTCTCTCATTGGGCTCCTTGCTCAGCAGGGAACCGGCTTCTCTCTCTGCCTCTGTGTGCCAGTCTGCCTGCTTGTGTTCTCTCTTTCTTTCTCTGATAAATAAATAAATAAATAAATAAATAAAATCCTAGAAAAGAAAGGTCGTTATGGGGGTGCCTGGGTGGCTCAACTGGTTAAGCATCCAACTCTTGGTTTCAGATGGGACCAAGATCTTGGGGTTGTGGGATTGACCCCGGTGTCAGGCTCAGTGCTGAGTCTGCCTGAGATTCTCTGTCTCTCCCTCTTCATCTGCCCCTCCCACTTCATCTGCCCATCCCTCTACTTTCTCTCTCAAATGAATAAATAAATAAAATCTTAAAAAAAACAAAACAAAATTGTACTCTTTTAGCAACATGCTGTAGATCTAAAAGGGAAATCCATAGCACCTGATGGGTTCATATGTCCTGGTTTCATAGTCAGTGGATCAATCAGGCCTTTTCCTGGGTTTGGTCATGCCTGTTTTTAAATGCATTCTTCACTCTGCTTTGCCGTTCACCATCTCTACTACTGCAGGTTCTTTTCTTTCTTTTTTTTTTTTTAAAGATTTTATTTATTTATTTGACAGACAGAGATCACAAATAGGCAGAGAGACAGGCAGAGAGAGAGGTAGGGAAGCAGACTCCCTGATGAGCAGAGAGCCTGATGCATGGCTCAATCCCAGGACCCTAGGATCATGACCTGAGCTGAAGGCAGAGGCTTTAACCCACTGAGCCACCCAGGCACCCCTACTGCTGGTTCTTGTCCTTCAGTTCTAATATTCCCTGAGTGTGGGAAATAAAGACCCAGCCAGTAGCGAAAGAAATAGGCCCTTGCAGAATCAGAAACCTGTTATAATCCTCTGTTCCTTGCTTGCCTTTTCCTTGCTTGCTCTCCATTTAAAGGAACACTAGGACCACCGAAGCCCTGAACATGAGCTCCTGCTGGCTCTCAGGCTCATCAGGAATTATCTCTCCCTTTATTTGACTAGGAAATTCTTACTGTGTTATATCAGACAAAGATAATGGGAACCAGTGGGAGTCTGGCACTAGCTTCAAATTATTCCAGGTCAGTGAGGGAGAAGGAGATAGCCTGGTCTTTTTGCCATTTCCTCACTGGACTAGCCTAGTTCTGAAGGTCAGGACCTAGAACTAATGATCCTGTAAGTCTTTCCAGTTGGCAATAACAAGGATTGGATATCTATCCAGAATTTCTCATTGAAAAGCCCAAGGATGTGATCAGGCATTTAAGAGGAACATAACCGTACAGAGTTTAATCTAGAATAAGGAAAAGCATGTTAACTTGTTTTGATTGAAAACTCCTCTAGCTAAGCTGAAACATATCTGCAATTTCTGTAGAGACTTAAATATAAAATTAAAATAGCATGTAATCATGATAATCACCATGGAAAGACAGCATGAGTTCCCAGAAGACCAAGGGCAATAGTAATTAATGCTCCTGAAATTTATGCAGGTTTTTTTTTAAGTGGCAATTTGCTTTCCTTTTCCTTAAAAGAAATTGTTACCAGTAACTGAGAAATGCAGCCCTCATTCTAAAGACACATGGCTGAAACCATAAAACCAGCTCTCTGGATTGATATAGGGCACTAGACATTGAAGACTATCTGTCAGAAGACTGAGAAATGTATACATGTTGCAGCCTTTCTTCTTGTCTGTCTCATAACTAGCATTGCCCTGGATATCTCATTTTACCATGAATGGTAAGAATGCAAAAGACTTGGGAGGGCGCTCACTTACTATTCTTCTGCCTTTAGGCTGCTTCATACAAATTCCTCAAGGTAGAAGAAAACCAGTCTGATTTGATGGCCATAGAACAAGGAAAATCCATAACCTTCTGATATTACTGATTGGTTAACAACCGTACTAACAATAACAGCTACATGTCACACACCAAGTAGAATAGTTAGCAAGCAGTAAATACTCGATAAACTTTGGAGATTGTTGATTTGGTGATTGCTGAGGATGATGATGGTGATAGTAACAATGATGGTGACTTCCACTGTCTTTCAGATTTTTTGTTGTTTTACTTATTTTTTCTCATTTCACCCTTCTAACAAGCTCACCAGGTAAGTATCATTATCCTAATTTTACAAGGGATGAGGTCAGGCTAAGGAGGTACAAGTAACGTGTTCAAAGTCACCCAGTTAGTGAGTGGAAATGGCCAGATTTGCATCCACATCTGTAGACATTTTTGGCCATTATCTATTACTTTTATTTACTTTTAGGAAGCAATTTCAATTAGTAGTCCCTTTCATCATTCTGTTCAGTTCTAAATTACCCTAGGGTCCATTATCAATGATGAAAGGCTTATTTTCCTCAGCTTTTTCATCTGAACCTGTCCAAATTCTGTCACTCTTTTCATGTTCCTGTGAAGGCACCAGTCACTGTTATGGAAAAATCTTTGAGGTTCTGTCTTTGAACCCCAAGGCTAGGTTTCTGTCTCTTGGCTAAGAGGTGCCTCAAATGGGATTATGAAGCTTTGGCTTTCATGACTTTTGTCCTGTCAAGAACCCCTTCTCATGCAACTCTGGGACCTGTGATACTCTGACTTCCATTTAAAGTACTCAGCAGTTCAAAGTAGAGCAGTGAGTGAGAGAAAGGTAGGTAAGATTGTTTTTAGATTTCTTCCAACCTTAATGTCATAAGTCTATGATCATCCTCTACCTTGGAGACACAGAAGAATCCTTACTGATGTCACAGTGGTTAACATTCTAAAAGGACTACACCTTCATGATCATCCCATGTCTATATTTTTATGGAGTGTATGGACTCCTTCCTAGGTAGCCTGAATCCACTTTCTTTTCTGGGCCCTAGAGTAGCTAATGCAACCCAATCCTACTCTTTTTCATCCTTGTCTTGTTTTTCTCATGGCTGGTACTGACTTTCTCATTTTCCCATCTCACTCATGTTTCCAACCTTTTAAGGTGTTTCTAAATCCTTTCATCCTTTACTAATTACCTAACCAAATATTAATCAAAAGATCTTATTTGCCATATATAAAGTCATCTGTGGAGGGAATTGACATACACACCATAGTCCCAGACTTCAATGAGTTTACGTCTAATGACAGAAGGTGGTGTGACAAAGGCTATAGAAACACAGAGAAAAGATGCTCTGGGGCAAAGAGAGATGAATCTGGGAAGGCTATAGGAAGAGACAATGCTGGAGCTAATGCTCTAAGCAACAAGAACTAAAGATTTATGATTTGTGTTGATCCAAAGAGATCCACACTCATCTTCCCCTTCACAAGAGTTCAAAAGAAAATTCAATCCAAGTCCAATGGTAGCTTAGAGATTCCCTCAGAAGTGACCACATTATGCATAGGCCTGAATGCTCTTATGGGACAAGAGGAATAATTAAACTCACATGAAAGAACATGTGTAAACAGCCACAGTTTGACAAGCCCCAGTTCGCAACTTCATCTGGAATTGGGAAGTTAGATACATCAGAAATAACCACAGCTTGATTTCCTTTACAAAAATTACTTTTTTCCCTATATATTAGGCAGCATAAGGTAAACAGCTTTCGATTGGGAACCAAGAGAGCAGAGCTCCAGTCCTTGGACAAAGCAAATAATTTATTTGGCTTGCTATTCCATGGCTAGACAGGTGAGGAAACCCCTGAGACTCCTAAGAGTTGTTATATGCTATAATTTTATAACTTAATTCTTCAATGATATGAAATGAAAAACTGAGAAATCATTGTGTGGAAAGGTTTGTGAATGGGGGAATAGTGAGCTATAATATTTACTTTGAACTCCAAATTACCACTGAATATATGAAGATATAAATAAATAATCTTGGGACCTCAAGAAGGAATATAGGTAGTGACAGGAGAATCTAACTATATTAAAAATGTAATGATATTACCTCACTGAAGCCAATGAAGGAGACAGGTGCAATCTAAGAATCTTTGGAATTGAGTTGAGTTGGTAAGACTAAAGAAAAAAATTTATACCCTAGTTGACAAAGTTGTTTCCCATGGAGATTCAGGTTAGTAATTCTGATGCTACCATACCTCTATATTGGAACTGAAGAATTAATTAAATGGATAGCAGATAGTAGGGACCAGTTCTTTCACTATTAGAGTCAGAAGTTCCAGATAAGCAAGAAGAGGAGTCTAGAATGATCCATACGACAACAGATTAGAGTTGGGGCATCAGATGAAGTTATATTTAGCTTCATACAGATACAGATTTTTATATACATAAATATTTATAGATATGGGTATATACATGGACTAGTATAAACACTTTTTTTCATTGTTCTGTCAGCTGATAGGGCCTAATAGAATGAACACTCCTATAACAATAAACACACTAGAATCTGGACCTTGGTTTCTAACGCTGTTCTCCAAAACAAATAACCAGGACTTGGAGAAATTACTGATTCTATGACTTGGAGAGGAAATATACAAGATGAGATTATGAGCTTGGATCATCTTTATCACCAGAAAATAAAAAAGGACTCAAAAAAAAAAAAAAAGAAGGACAAGAAGAAATTACACCCACCAGCACACAGTAATCAAGACATGCTAAAGGAAATAAAAGCCAACTAAAAGAGTTCCCAATAACCAAAAATGGGACATCTTGAAGGGAAAGAACAGAGTAGTATTAGACTTTAGCTAAGAGTATAAAATAAGTATGCATGACTCCAAATGACATAAATTAATGATTGACTCAATTGATAATGAGTAACTATTGACAATTCTCCACACAAAAGAATTCCAAGTATGTTATGTAGAGCTCTGCCTCGAGAAGTTAGAACATAAACCCTCACTCCTTAAATGTAGGCTGCCCAGGATTTCTTTTCAAAATGTACAGCATGAAAAGGGGGGAAAGAGTAATTTAATTCTGGAGACAACACAATTCTGACAAACATTACCTCAACCAGATGGTCAAAGCCAACATAAGTGTTTAAAAACCACATTGCTAGCATACATACTTAATTGGCTTTGATGAAAATAGCACTTTGTCTTTCTGGCCTTCTTTCCAGTAGCCCATAACCCCAGTCTTACCATGATAAAAATATCAGACGAATTCTAATAAGGTAGCATCCTACAAAATGCCAGGTTAATACTCCTTAAAACTCTCAACGTCATCTAAACGAAGTTTGAGAAATGACCACCGCCAAGAGGAGCTTAAAGGGACATAACATAAATGTAATGTGGAACCCTGCATAGAAAAAGACTGTGAGGTAAAAACCAAGGGAAATTAAATAAACCATGAGCTTTAGTGAATTATAATGTATCACTATTGGTTCATTATTTGTGTCCTATTCATGTATGGCATTAATAATAGCGGAAAGTAACGTGAGGGAAACTGGAACTCTACTATATTTTCAATTTTTCTGTAATGTAAACTAGTTCTAATCTATTAAAAAGAAAAAAGCACATATAAGAAAAAAATACAAGAAACCTCTCACCTCCCTGCTCATGGTATAAGAGAACTCCACTGCTTCCTGGCACCTGACATGTCTCAAGGTATAGTAAAGGAGATGTCTAAGACTCTAGTTGGAAGGGTACCATGAGAGGACAGGTTATCCTTGTTCAGTAATGTAAGTGAGTGCGGTGAGGTTAGGAGAGAGAGACAAAATGCTCAAATGTAAAAGCAGACAGATTTCAGTGTTGGACCAAGATGTTTGTGGGCTGTGGAGAGTACCTGGGACAGAGAGTACCAAGCTGCCATCACCCTTGCAGGCAGATGGCTTTTTTGTTATGAAAATAACCACATTCATTCTTCACTCTCATGGCAAAAGAATAGGGTAGGGAAAAGGATGTATTGCTCTAAATCTTTTCAAATCTCTATTAATTGAATTTCTGATTAGCACACATATTATTCATAATGAGGTTCTAAGGGAGCAGCTGCAAATACAGCTCGGTTTAATATTCTGTTCCCATGATGTTTCCATGTAGGTGGGGCAGTTGGACAGTCATGCAAACAAGCGCTGGCATATGTAGCCTCATCCTGATTGCAATTTGTATGAAGTAATGAGATTGATGACCATTTAGTAGAAGGTTTAAAATAAATCACAGCGTGTATGCTTTCTCAGTTTACTTTTCATGTGTACCTTCATTTGCAGAGGAAATTAACACATTTTCTTCTGGTAATACTTAGAATCATAAGATATCAGATTTTATGAGAAAATTGAAGCCTAGACAAGTGATGTGACTTGATCAACATCATACAAGAGCCACATGTGAGTTAGCACTCGGATGTTCTGAGTGTGATGTGGAGCCTTTGTAGAGCAGGAGCATCAATATCACCTGCCTGTTAAAAATGAAGAATTTTAGGCCCCCTCCCGGATCTACTGCATCAGAAATCTGCATTTTAACAAGCTTCTGTGGTGATTCATATGCAAGTAAAGTATAAGACTGCTGGTTTAAAATCTACAATAGTTTCTACTAGATCTTTGTATTGTATAAGATGTTTGGGCTGCAAGTAATAGCATAAAACATTAGTAACATGTGTAGACAGGGTTCTTATTGTTTCCTATAATGCAAAGTCAGGAAAAGGTGATCCCGTAATTGATTACACCAATGACTAAAATTCTTTATCATCCATCCATTCCATTATTTTTAGTGTGTCAAGTTTATTGCCTCATTGATACAAAATGGCTGCCATAGCTCACCCAGCTGAGTCCAAAGACTGGATGGGGACAGAGGATGGGAGAAGGATCCAGAAGACATTTCCTTATATACTGATCTGACTGCCTGGTGGAAAATCTTTCGCAGATGCCATGGCATACTTTCCCTTGGGTCTTCTTGGCCAAGTTTTAGTCACACGATCATGCTGTAGCTGGAAGAAAGGCTCAACGCCTGACTCCCGGGCTGCTACTTGTGGCAAACACTCTACTTTTGTAGCTAAATGTCATTCACAACACCCATTTCTTTATCTTCCCCTAGCTTTACTAGAAAGCTAAAGTATCACTCTGATTTGTTGTGGCCATGTGACAAAACTCTGGGTTAATAAGATGTAGGCCAAACACACTGGGAAGAATTTCTTTTTTGTCATAAGGAGAAGGCTTTTGATACTTCCCCACATTTCTGACCTGGGATGTGAATGTGATGACTGAAGTAGCAGCAGCCATCTTGCAATCATGTGGATAAAAGCCACACACTAAAATTGGTGGAGGTAGAAAGATAGAAGAAAGCTGAATCCTTGATGAAATCATAAAACCATGATAGTGACTGTGCCGGCAACATTGGGGCTCCTCATTACATGGTAAAAAATTAAAAAACCTCGACTACTTAAGGCATTATTAATTAGATTTGTGATTACACATTACAGAAAGCAATCTAAACTGGTACAAATGTGCATAAATGTGTTCTCTTAAGGAAAAATGATTTTCCTAGAATATGATGTGGAGGGGACTATTGTGTCAGAACAATTTTTATGCACTAGGCATCTTCAGAGAAATTATAATCGCATTTATTTTTCCATCCGCAATATTGCTGGACACGAGAGATGAAATGGAAGTGTGAAGCAGGGCAGTTTGCCACAAGGGTTTTGATGTTGCTGTAGCTGTTTCACAATTGTGTTTTTCTTTCTGGAGGTTTTTCTGTATCTGACATTCTCATCTTGTTGACTAATCACTTCAAGCTGAAGCAATGAATTCCTCCATTTTCAAATAGACTGTTAAATGATGCTGTCCAAGACCCTGGGGTTTTGTTTACATGTTTTTCTCCCTTGCATTATTGAGGATGTATCTTTTTTCTTGGAATATATGAGATTCCCTTCTCCTTTACTATTTCCAGACTCTATTTTAAGGAGGAGAGGATCTTTGTCAAAGACTGTGGCTATTGTCCTCTTTCGCTATTCCTTTCATTCTCTTTTATACCATTCTCTGCAGTCTGATAGAGAGCAGGACCAAGGATTGTTTACCTGTGAATCTGAGTAAGGCTCTTTAAAGAAGGCAGACATTCAGGTTCCTGGGGGATAGAGTCTCTTTGTTCTGACTGGCAGCAGAGATAGGATACTGGCAAGAACTGAACTATCGTGCATAATGGAGTGAGGAAAACTTGGAGGTCTAAGGGAATAGAGGAAGAAGGCCATGAACAGCTAGGGCAGGAAGAAGAGAGTGACCAACAAATGATGAGATCCTCTAAGACATGATCTCTCTTTAGCAAACTGTATTTTCCGAGAATAACCACAAAATCACTTTGTATCCCACATGTCCTTTTAGACTCTTGCCACTCCCTTATTAAATGGGAGTTGTCTGTGTCTTCCCCTTAAAGCTGGTGGGATCTTGTTACTTCCCTGGCAAAAGAATATAGTAAGAGTAATGGTGGGTGACTTTAAGGTCAGGTTAAAAAAGGTGATATAGCTTCTGTTTATCTCTGCCTCTTGGGACACTTGCATTGGAGCCTGAAACTGCTATGTAAGAAGTCTAGCTACTGTTTAGCCCAAATGCTCTAAGACCATGTGGTAAGATCATAAACTGAATGACTGTCCTGAGGAGCTCCAGATGTTCAAGTCCAGGCACCAGACATGTGAGTGAAGCCCACAGATGGCTCCCAGCCCAGCCTCTGAATCTACATGAGAGGCCACATGAAAACCACCCAGATGAAACTAGCTCCAGCTAACGTTGTAATGAGAGGCTATAATAATAATAATAATAATAATAAATGATAATTGTTTTACATCACTAAATTTTGGGGTGATTTATTTCATGCAGGTCTGTTTTTACATTGTAATGGGAACCTGGAATGTATTTCTTGTGATTCTCAAATTTCAATAAAATCTCATCTACTCAGAAAATGCTTGCTGTCAGTGGACACGTATATAAGACAGATGAAGGACAGGATACATTGCCTTCATGTTGATCACTGCCATTGGGATAAACCAGAGATAGCATACTCACACAGAGGAACAGGAGGTAGAGAGAGCCAAGACCAAACTTGGTGCAGAAATTGTGTGCAGTGTGTTATTCTTTGCAGGTCCTGCGACTGGAAGTTCATCCAAAAGGCAGGACCTGTCCATTTAACAACTAGGTTATGTCTGATGGCCATGGATGCAAATTTCATAGGTGAGGTGTGCATGAAAGTCACTTCCTGATTCTCAGTGCTTCCGTATCATTGAAAGCCCTAAACAGCTTCCCCAGATATCCTTTTTGTCTCCTCCAGGATCAAATCAAAGCAAGATCATTTGAGTGTCTGGGTTGGAGGTGGCCTCTTGAAATATATTGATCTGGGGTAGACTCACCAACCAGTTGAATTTTAACATCCAAGATGAGGGCTTAAATAACGAGGGTCCTGTGGTAAGCAGATCCCTTCTCTACAGAGCTGTCCTTTATTTGCTACTTACTATACTCCAGGCACTATACTAAGACCTTTAGTTCTATTAAATTATTTAATTCTATATAATGAAAGAGCTTTTAATAAAATAGCTATAATAGGTAACATAATAACATATGTGTAATATATATAAAATATAACATTATATATATCCACACCTTGAAATAAATTCTTACAGAGAAATTGTGAGATTAACATGTATTTTTTTTTTCAAGATTTTATTTTTTATTTGACAGAGAGAGAGATTACAAGTAGTCAGAGAGGCAGGGAGAGAGAAAGAGGGAGAAGCAGGACTCTGAGACCATGACTGGAGCCGAAGGCAGAGACTTAACCCACTGAACCACCCAGGTGCCCTAACATGTATTTTTTAGTTAACAAATTTTTTTTGCTGACTTGGAATACTAAATCAAAGGTGTTCCTGTGAAAAGTTTAAATTAAAATCATACTTCAAACAAACATAGAGATATATGTTAAAAGTGCCGAGGTGACAAAAAACTAGTGATAATAGTCACAATGTATTTTTTTTTTTAAGATTTTATTTATTTATTTGACAGACAGAGATCACAGTAGACAGAGAGGCAGGCAGAGGGAGAGAGAGAGGGAGAAGCAGGCTCCCTGCTGAGCAGAGAGCCCGATGCGGGGCTCAATCCCAGGACCCTGATATCATGACTGGAGCCGAAGGCAGAGGCTTTAACCCACTGAGCCACCCAGGCGCCCCATCACAATGTATTCTAAACAAAAGTGTGTTCCTCCTGGAGGAAGAGCTCTGTCTCATAAAAGGCGTTAGCTGAGACTGTAACTTCCTTAGAAGAGACTATAGGTGTTTGAAGACCTGGCTATTTATTTATTTAAAAATTTAAAAAAATATATTTTATTATTTTTTTAATATTTAATTAATTAATTTATTTAGAGCATGCTTTAGCACGAGCAGGGGGAGGGGCAGAAGGAGGGTGGGAGAGAGAATCTCCAGTCAACTCTGCCTATAGCAGAGCACAGAGCCTGACTCGGGGCTTGATCCCAAGACCAGGACCTGAGGTGAAATCAAGAGTGGGATGCTTGGTCAGGTGCCAGGAAGACCTGGCTCTTTAAATAAGTCTTTAGAGACATAATCTGCCGGTCACATTAAGACAGAATCCTAAGGTTCAGGCCTCAGAGCCATTTCAGACAACTTGGAACTTTTTCCTGTCTGCAGTTGCTTAGTGTACACCTTTGAGTAAACTCCTTAACCAATCTTGCCTCACTGAAGGTAGCTCCTTTTGCAAGTCCTCGGCTGGAGCAGGGGTTGAGGGGGTGGTGGGTAGTTAGATCTCTAGCTTGTCAAGGCCTGGGTCCTTTTCATGACTATGACTCATATTCTGGCATTCTATTCTAACTGGAAAACTTCAGAAAGCTTCTTTTTCAGAATGAAAAAGCCATCTTTTTTTTTTTTTTTTTTAAGATTTTATTTATTTACTTGTTGGAGAGAGTGGGAGCGAGCACAGGCAGAGGCAGAGGGAGAAGCAGGCTCCCTGCTGAGCAAGGAGCCCGATGTGGGACTCGATCCCAGGACGCTGGGATCATGACCTGAGCCGAAGGCAGCTGCTTAACCAACTGAGCCACCCAGGCGTCCCAAGCCATCTTTTTTTATTGTAAGGGTTTTTTCTCTATATACCCACTTTGAGGCAGATTACTTAGGATGTCTTGGCTTATTAATTATATGCTGAGATAGACTGAATTTGTGGCACTAACGCTCTTCTTCTCTCCCTAAACAACTAGGGTGATCAGTGCAATCCATCCATGTTGTTTGGCATGTGAGTTTGTGGTTCTGCTCACCAAGGAGGGGGCTGTCTTTCCCTATTCCTTGATTCTACGGTCAGCTGAGTGACTTGCTTCGGGTCAGTGGCATGTTAGTGGTACAGATTAAGCAGAAGCTCGAAAAAGCATGTACACAATTGAGTTTAACACCCTTGAGTTTCTGCCAAGGACAGGAGAAGGGTATGCCTAGACAAGCCTTTTGGACTCAGGAGGAGAATGAGAGACACACAAAGCAAGAGCTACTCCCAGCCAAACTCAACTTAGGTCAGCCAACCCCTAGCCAATGCAAAAGCTCAAGGAAAGCAATAAATAATTGTTCTTTTAAGCCAATGAATTTTGGGGTGGTTTGTAACATCCTATTACCTAACCGATACGTTTCTCCCTAATTTTATAAATACATCCCAGTTTGGACATGAAGGACTCCCTGGCAGGGATTTTTCTCCTTGACCTTTCTATTAGCATCTTCTGATTTCTTGGCGTGGTATCTTCGGATAGAACTTAAAACTAAGCTTGACATTTGGTCACTCGCATTACTAAATCATTTGTGCATGCTTTCCACGGACTCCCAAGTCTATGAAAGAGACAGAGAAATTTATGTAGGTGATAATTGTATGTGGTGAATTTTTCAAATGAAATTTCCCGGGAGGGTAATTGGAAATGGAAGGGACTTCTTCACTTGAAAATCACCAGTATTTGCATATCTGGGAGCTGCTGCTGACCCTAGTGAGGCCAATCAACAGAGAACAGTTCTTAAGTACTTTTATCAAGGTGTCTTGCTTCTAATCAGCTGTTATTTTCCCAATACATTATTCATTGTTTTAATGTTTACAGTTTGGGGAAAACCAGCAAGGAACAAGCAGATATGCATGTCTTTCAACATATCTTCATCTGCATATCTTCTTCCTTCTCCCTAGGAATTGTCTCTCTTATCTCTTTATATAAATAAAATATTTGGGGGAAGCGAAAAGGCGCATTTGGAAGGTGATTTATCTTTACAGATAAACTCCAGATGTGAATTGATAGTGCTCTCTATTTGGTAGAAAATAGCCAGCAAAATTTCCTCACACTGTTTTGAGCTGATGTGAGCTGTGTTCTGTTTTGACAGGCAGACTTTTTCCCCGCGTCTGTTTCTAGTCACTGGAGACACTGTCAGCTTTAGGGAACTGTTAAAATTTATAGGTGAATTGGATAACTTGCTTTCTTGAGTTCTGATCATGGATGAACCTTCAAATGGGCGTTAAGTTTTTTCAATCCACTACCAATGTTTATGGCACACCCAGGCATGACTGAGCACCGCCTGAATGTATATTAATTTCGGTAATAGGTGGCTTGCTCAAGGCATAAGTAGGAAAACTTTCCATAAACCAGAAGGAAGCAGAAGGAACCCTGAAAACATCCTTGTTCATTATCTCCCAAAGTGTAGATAACTATCACCGAGGCCACAGCAAATGCTCTTCCGTGACACATGAGACAACTGTCATTGGTTCCTGGGTAAGGCATTAAATGACATTAAATCACCTACTGAATAGTGTTGCCTTTTCAATACTATAAAATCATCCTGGAGATGCCTGGGTAGCTCAGTCAGTTAAGCTGCTGCCTTCGGCTCAGGTCATGATCCCAGGGTCCTGGGATCAAGTCCCACATCGGGCTCCTTGCTCAGCAGGAAGCCTGCTTCTCTCTCTGCCTCTGCCTGCCACTCTGCCTGCTTGTGCTCTTGCTCTCTCTCTCTCTCTGACAAAATAAATAAATAAATAAATAAATAAAATCTTAAAAAAAATCATTCTGATTACGGTATGTAGAAATGTTCATGTTGATGCCAGTATGTGTTTACCCTTCCCAAATGCTTATTGACCTCCGTTTTCATGAAAAGAGAGGAGACATTATGTAGCTAGGGCCTAATGCCATTGTTCACTCCTCTTTGTATTTATTTCTGTAAATACTGTCTGCTGGTGGCAAGTAACAGTGGTGGTCCCTTAAATAGCAAAATCATGAAGGCAGCACACAAGACTGAAAATCAGGAAGCATTACTCTGGTCCTGTGTGTATGAAAAGTCTGCTGTCCAAGTAAGAGGAACCCATTTTTCATGACAACGTGCTCTACAGAGGAAAGTTAGGGTGATATTAGTATTTACAATTAGTGAACACTTACACCAATGGCAAAGGATAGAAAGCTTCCTGCGATGGTGCATAATATCTGTCATCATACTAGAGAGTCAGTGTGATTGCTGGGAAGATTATATATGTTTATACTCAGCCTGGCCTGGGTTAGATCCCAGCTTTTCTACTTGGGACATGGATAAGCTGATTAACCCATCTATGCTCTCATTTTCTCATCTAGAAGAAGATGATGATGGCATCAAACTCACTGTCAGAAGGATTCCTTAATATAACGTGAGTAACGTCCCATTACAGTACCTGACTGGATGCTTGAGTGGGTTCATGGTCGCTGGTAGTCCTTTGGGTCTGGTGTGCACCTTCCCGTGAATGGGGACACAGCAGTATTCTTAAGAGTCTTCATGAATAGAATATACAAAGTCATCTTGTTCACAGGTGACACCATTAAGATGACCAATGTCCAAGGTGGAAATACATATGATGTAAGTCCCCCATGCTTAGACTTTAGAGGTCTGCCTTAATGGAGTAGGAACTAATGGTGCATCAGCCCTTGTTCTTCAAAGTGTTTCTAAGAATTTGGTGGACCTTCCAGGTGCGCATCCTTTATATCATCTTCATAATAATGACTTCAGAACTGGAGAAGTAAACGGTTTACTCAGTGAGGTTAGGTCCCGTGCCCCTGTTCCCACAAGAAGCAAATGGCAGAGGCAGGGCTTGATAAATTTTAGATGGGAAATGGATAATCGACGTGTAACAAGCCTACTATCTGTTATTATAGACTGATGTATGAGGTGCTCTCAGTTTTGTAGGGAGCCGCATAATGTAATGGTTGAGAGAATGACGTACAGCCTGGATGGACAACATGGCTCTACCACTTCACACAGCTGGGTGACTTTGGGTGTCAATAAAGGTCAGTTTCCTCTCTGAAATCAAAATAGTAATAGTATGCCCCTGATGCATTACTGCAAGGATTAAATGAGAAAATACTACACTTATAGGCATAATGAGCTTGGCATATAAGAAGGTGGATTATAAATTAGTTATTAATGTAATGATGTTGTGGGTACAAGTGGTTAGACGCCCAACCTATGGAGGGTGATAAACGATAAGGAACAGATCTATTCTCTCAAAAACCCAAGACTCTTGCATGTTTTATCCCCATCATACAGGTATTTAGCTATAACTTTCACTTACTTTTATATTGGCACAGATTTTAATACATAGATGTATGTGTGTGTGTGTGAGAGAGAGAGAGAGAGAGAGAAACAATTCAGCTACACATTTGCATAAGAAGCCATAAGCTTCTAGCTCGTTTAATAAATAATAGGATTGTATGGCTCACATATAGAAAACTCCCCACTTGAACTCTCAAGGGTTCAGGGAAGAATCTAAGTTTGTAAAACACTTACATAGGTGGCGCCTGGGTGGCTCAGTGGGTTAAAGCCTCTGCCTTTGGTTTGGGTCATGATCTCAGGGTCCTGGGATCAAGCCCTGCATCGGGCTCTCTACTCAGCAGGGAGCCTGCTTCATCCTCTCTCTGCCTGCCTCTCTACCCACTTGTGATCTCTCTCTGTGTGTCAAATAAATAAATAGAATCTTTAAAAAAACAAAAACAAAAACACACTTACATAGGCATGACAGTCATGGACCTGATATTTCGATGATCTGTGTGAATGGAATACATTTTGTATGTGACTTATTCCCACCTGACTGCTTGTGGGCACATAAAACACTTGTGAAAGGAGGCTAGCCCAATTCCTTGCATGGCTTCCTGCCACCACATTCCTCTGCTTGTCAGCCGTGTCTACCTGCTCTCCTTTTCCATCTGTATTTTGGGATAATTCTCTCCCAGCTCAGGGTAGTGTCCTGTCTGCTATATGAAATTTTTAAAAATATTTTGTTGTTTATTTCAGAGAGAGAGAGAGAGTGAGAGAGAGCACAGGCAGAGGGAGGGGCAGAAGGAGAAGCAGAATTCCCACTGACCTGAGAGCTTGATGTGATGCGGGCTCCATCCCAGGACCATGGAATCATGACCTGAGTCAAAGGCAGACCCTTAACCAACTGAGCCATCCATAATAATGGATTATTAGAAATATTTTAGTATATGTGCAGCCGAAGCGAGCACAGATTATTAGAAATAATCAATACTTGTTTGTGATTTATTCTTACATATTTACACTTGTTTATGGATGTTGAAAAAAAGATACCATACTTTTGTGTTTTAAAAACAGATTATCAGGGGCACCTGGGTGCCTCAGTTGGTTGAGTCTCTGACTTCAGCTCAGGTCATGATCTCAAGGTCCTGGGAGTGAGCCCCACATTAGGCTCCCTGCTCAGTGGGGAGTCTGCCTCTCCTCTGGCCCTCTCTAAGCACATGTTTTCTCTCTCTCTCTCTCTCAAATAAATAATAAAATCTTTATTTTTTAAAAAAACTTTATTTATTTATTTGACAAAGAGAGAGAGCACAAGCAGGGGTAGTGGCAGGCAGAGGGCGAGGGAGAGGCAGGCTCCTTGGTGAGCAGAGAGCCCAATGTGGGGCTTAATTCCAGGATCCCAGGATCATGACCTGAGCCAAAGGCAGCAACCTAACTGACTGAGTCACCCAAGTGGCCTAAATCTTTAAAAAATAATATTATTACACTGTGCATAATTCTGTAGCTTGCTTTCTTTACTTGAAAATGGCATTTTTGACATCTACACATGTTGATACAGATAGATGAGTTCATTTAAATTACTTCTTTAAAAAATTTTTTTTTTTTATTTGACAGAGACAGAGCTCACAAGAAGGCAGAGAGGCAGGCAGAGAGAGAGGAAGAGAAACAGGTTCCCTACTGAGCAGAGAGCCCGACGTGGGGCTCGATCCCAGGACCCTGAGATCATGACCTAAGCCGAAGGCATAGGCTTAACCTACTGACCACCCAGGCACCCCTTAAATTATTTCTTAAAGGTCAAACAGACAGGTGGGAGGAGTCAAGATGGCGGAGAAGTAGCAGGCTGAGACGACATCAGGCAGCAGGAGATCAGCTAGATAGCTTATCAAACCATTCCACACACCTACGAATCCAAAAGGAGATCGAAGAGAAGAAGAGCAACAATTCTAGAAACAGAAAATCGACCACTTTCTGAAAGGTAGGACCAGCGGAGAAGTGAATCCAAAATGACGAGAAGATAGACCACGGGGGGGAAGGGCCAGCTCCCGGCAATTGGCGGAGCAACAGAGCACCAAATCAGGACTTTTAAAAGTCTGCTCCACAGAGGGACATCGCTCCAGAGGCCAAACTAGGGTGAAGACCTCACAGGGACAGTGTGACCTCAGGTCCCGCGGGGTCACAGAAGGATCAGGGGTGTCTGAGTGTTGCAGAGCTCACAGGTATTAGAGTGTGGAAGCCAGCTGCGGAGACAGAGCCGAGGAGTGAGCTCTGAACTCGGGGTTACCTAGAACCGTAATCCGTGACACGGGCTGGTGCTCTGTGCATGGGGTCCCCACAAAATCCGGGGAGACTCTGACCTGGGAGAGCCCAGGGATCTGCAGGGTTCGGAGACTCCAGGTGGTGCTCTGTGCCAGAGACAGAGACGCTTGGTCACAGGCTGGGTGACCTCGGAGCGCAGCCGGAGGCCAGAGAGATGGGAGTGATTGCATGAGATTTTCTCCAAGCACAGCTGGAGGCCAGGGAGATGGGAGTGACTGAGCGCTTTTCTCTGAAGGCCCAGTGAAGAGTGGGGCCCCGAGCTCTCGGCTTCTCCAGGCCGGAGATTGGGAGGCCGCCCTTTTTATTCCTGTCTTCCAGAACTCTACAGAAAGCGTTCAGGGAACAAAAGCTCCCAAAAGTGAACCTGAGAGGATTACTTAACCTGGCCCCTGGTAAGGGCGGTGCAATTCTGCCTGTGGCAGAGGCACTTGAAAATCACTACAACAGGCCCCTCCCCCAGAAGATCAACAAGAAATCCAGCCAAGACCAAGTTCACTTACCAAGGAGAACAGCAGAATTCCAGAGGAGGAGAAAGCAAAGCATGGAATTCATGGCTTTCTCCCCATGAATCTTTTGTCTTGCAAAGTTAATTAACTTTAAAAAAATTTTTTTCTCTTCTGCTATTTTTAAAAAAAATTTTTAACTTTTACCCTTTCCTCTTTTAACATTTTTAAACTAGTTTATCTTAATAACTTTCTTAAAAAATCTTTTTTGAACATTTATTATTATAGTCATATTTTATCCTTCATTGTATCTAACTTACTCTTTGTATACACATAGGGTTTTTTAATCTTCTAAAAAATTTGGGGTACAACTTCTTCTAATAGATCAAAATACACCCTAAATCTAGCCCTGGGCTAGATCTAGTCTCCAGCCCAAGCAAGTTCTCTCCACTTTGTTTCTTTTTTTTTTTTTTTTAATTCTCCCTACCAACTTACCTTATCGACTCCTTTGTTAGAAATTAAAATTCTTTTTTTCATCTTTATAGTCATATTTCACTTCTTCATTGTGTTTACCCTTATATATGTTTTTCATTCTTTAAAATTTTGGGAGGTAGTTTCTTCTAAGAGACCAAAATACTCCCAAGATTAAGTGGGTGACCCTGTTCTAGTCACCAGTCTAATATATATATATATTTTTTCTTTTTTAATATTTTTTTCTTTATTTGTGTTCTCTTTTTTAAATTTTTTTTCTCTTTTCTGAATTTCTTTTTACCCCCTTTCTCCCCCAACCACGATTTGGGATCTCTTCAGATTTGGTTAAAGCACATTTCCTGGGGTCTTTGCCACCCTTTAAGTATTTCATTTGCTCCTTCATATATTCTTATCTGGACAAAATGACAAGGCGGAAAAACTCACCACAAAAAAAAAAGAACAGGAGGCAGTACCGAAGGCTAGGGACCTAATCAATACAGACATTGGTAATGTGTCAGATCTAGAATTGAGGATGACAATTCTCAAGGTTCTAGCCAGGCTCCAAAAGAGCATGGAAGATATTAGAGAAACCCTGTCCAGAGAAATAAAAGCCCTTTCTGGAGAAATAAAAGAACTAAAATCTAACCAAGTTGAAATCAAAAAAGCTATTAATGAGATGCAATAAAAAATGGAGGCTCTTAGTGCTAGGATAAATGAGGCAGAAGAAAGAATTAGTGATATAGAAGACCAAATGGCAGAGAATAAAGAAGCTGACCAAAAGAGAGACAAACAACTACTGGACCATGAGGGGAGATTTCGAGAGATAAGTGACACCATAAGATGAAACAACATTAGAATAATTGGGATTCCAGAAGAAGAAGAAAGAGAGAAGGGAGCAGAAGGTATATTGCAGAGAATTATCATAGAGAATTTCCCTAATATAGCAAAGGGAACAAGCATCAAAATCCAGGAGGTGCAGAGAATTCCCCTCAAAATCAGTAAGAATGGGTCCACACCCCATCATCTAATAGTAAAATTTACAAGTCTTAGCAACAAAGAGAAAATCCTGAAAGCAGCCCGGGACAAGAAGTCTGTAACATACAATGGTAAAAATATTAGATTGGCAGCAGACTTACCCACAGAGACCTGGCAGGCCAGAAAGAACTGGCATGATATATTCAGAGCACTAAATGAGAAAAACATGCAGCCAAGAATACTTTATCCATCTAGGTTGTCATTGAAAATAGAAGGAGAGATAAAAAGCTTCCAGGACAAACAAAAACTAAAAGAATTTGCAAATACCAAACCAGCTCTACAGGAAATATTGAAAGGGATCCTGTAAGCAAAGAGAGACCCTAAAAGTATTAGATCAGAAAGGAACAGAGACAATATACAGTAACAATCACCTTACAAGCAATAAATACAATGGCACTAAATTCATATCTCTCAATAGTAAACCTGAAGGTAAATGGGCTAAATGCCACAATCAAAAGACACAGGGTTTCAGAATGGATAAAAAAACAAAACCCATCCATATGCTGCCTACAAGAAACTCATCTTAGACCTGAAGACACCTCCAGATTGAAAGTGAGGGGGTGGAAAACAATTTACCATGCTCATGGACATCAGAAAAAAGCTGGGGTGGCAATCCTTATATCAGATCAATTAGATTTTAAGCCAAAGACTATAGTAAGAGATGAGGAAGGACACTATATCATACTCAAAGGGTCTGTCCAACAAGAAGATCTAGCAATTTTAAATATCTATGCCCCTAACATGGGAGAAGCCAACTATATAAACCAATTAATAACAAAATCAAAGAAACACATTGACAATAATACAATAATAGTAGGGGACTTTAACCTTTAACACTCCCCTCACTGAAATGGACAGATCATCCAAGCAAAAGATCAACAAGGAAATAAAGGTCTTAAATGACACACTGGACGAGATGGACATCACAGATATATTCAGAACATTCTACCCCAAAGCAACAGAATACACGTTCTTCTCTAGTGCCCATGGAACATTCTCCAGAATAGATCACATCCTGGGTCATAAATCAGGTCTCAACAGGTATCAAAAGATTGGGATCATTCCCTGCATATTTTCAGACCACAATGCTCTGAAGCTAGAACTCAATCACAAGAGGAAATGTGGAAAGAGCACAAATACATGGAGACTCAACAGCATCCTTCTAAAAAATGAATGGGTCAACCAGGAAATTAAAGAAGAATTGAAAAAAACCATGGAAACAAATGATAATGAAAACACAACGGTCCAAAATCTGTGGGACACAGCAAAGGCAGTCCTGAGAGGAAAATATATAGCGATACAAGCCTATCTCAAGAAACAGGAAAGGTCTCAAATACACAACCTAACCCTACACCTTAAGGAACTCGAGAGAGAACAACAAAGAAAGCCTAAACCCAGCAGGAGAAGAGAAATAATAAAGATCAAAGCAGAAATCAATGAAATAGAAACCAAAAAAACAATAGAACAAATAAATGAAACTAGGAGCTGGTTCTTTGAAAGAACTAGATTGATAACCCCCTGGCCAGACTTATCCAAAAGAAAAGAGAAAGGACCCAAATAAATAAAATCATGAACGAAAGAGGAGAGATCACAACCAACACCAAAGAAATACAAACAATCATAAGAACATATTATGAACAACTCTATGCCAACAAATTCGACAATCTGGAAGAAATGGATGCTTTCCTAGAGACATATAAACTGCCAAAACTGAACCAGGAAGAAATAGAAAACCTGAATAGGCCCATAACCAGTAAGGAGATTGAAACAGTCATCCAAAATCTCCAAACAAACAAAAGCCCAGGGCCAGATGGCTTCCCAGGGGAATTCCACCAAACATTTAAAGAAGAATTAATTCCTATTCTCCTGAAACTGTTCCAAAAAATAGAAATGGAAGGAAAACTTCCAAGCTCATTTTATGAGGCCAACATCACCTTGATCCCCAAACCAGACAAGGATCCCATCAAAAAAGAGAATTACATGAACACAGATGCGAATATTCTCACCAAAATACTAGCCAATAGGATCCAACAGTACATTAAAAGGATTATTCATCACGACCAAGTGGGATTTATTCCAGGGCAGCAGGGTTGGTTCAACATCCGCAAATCAATCAATGTGATACAATACATTAACAAAAGAAATGATGTTATGATATCTATTATACTCTCAAGAGATGCTGAAAAGCATTTGACAAAGTACAGCATCCCTTCCTAATCAAAACTCTTCAATGTGTAGGGATAGAGGGCACATACCTCAATATTATCAAAGCCATCTATGAAAAACCCACGGCAAATATCATTCTCAATGGAGAAAAACTGAGAGCTTTTCTACTAAGGTGAGGAACATGGCAGGGATGTCCGCTATCACCACTGCTATTCAACATAATACTAGAAGTCCTAGCCTCAGCAATCAGACAACAAAAAGAAATTAAAGGCATCCAAATCGGCAAAGAAGAAGTCAAACTATCACTCTTTGCAGATGATATGATACTATATGTGGAAAACCCAAAAGGTTCCACTCTAAAACTGCTAGAGCTTGTACAGGAATTCAGTAAAGTGTCAGGTTATAAAATCAATGCACAGAAATCAGTTGCATTTCTTTACAACAACAAGAAGACAGAAGAAAGAGAAATTAAGGAGTCAATTCCATTTATAATGGCATCCAAAACCATGAGATACCTAGGAATAAACCTAACCAAAGAGGCAAAGAATCTATACTCAGAGAACTATAAAGTACTCATGAAAGAAATTGAGGAAGACACAAAGAAATGGAAAAATGTTCCATGCTCCTGGATTGGAAGAATAAATATTGTGAAAATGTCTATGCTACCTAAAGCTATCTACACATTTAATGCAATGCCTATCAAAATCCCATCCAATTTTTTCAAAGAAATGGAACAAATAATCCTAAAATTTATATGGAACCAGAAAAGACCTCGAATAGGCAAAGGAATATTGAAAAAGAAAACCAAAGTTGGTGGCATCACAATTCCCGACTTCAAGCTCTACTACAAAGCTGTCATCATCAAGACAGTATGGTACTGGCACAAAAACAGACACATAGATCAATGGAACAGAATAGAGAGCCCAGAAATAGACCCTCAACTCTATGGTCAACTAATCTTCTACAAAGCAGGAAAGAATATCCAATGGAAAAAAGACAACCTCTTCAACAAATGGTGTTGGGAAAATTGGACAGCCATATGCAGAAAAATGAAATTGAACCATTCCCTTACACCACACACGAAAATAGACTCAAAATGGATGAAGGACCTCAGTGTGAGAAAGGAATCCATCAAAATCCTTGAGGAGAACACAGGCAGCAACCTCTTTGACCTCAGCCGTGGCAACTTCATTCTAGGAACAACGCCAAAGGCAAGGGAAGCAAGGGCAAAAATGAACTATTGGGACTTTATCAAGATCAAAAGCTTTTGTTCAGCAAAGGAAACAGTCAACAAAACCAAAAGACAACTGACAGAATGGGTGAAGATATTTGCAAACGACATATCAGATAAAGGGCTAGTATCCAAAATCTATAAAGAGCTTAGCAAACTCAACACCCAAAGAACAAATAATCCAATCAAGAAATGGGCAGAGGACATGAACAGACATTCCTGTAAAGAAGACATCCAGATGGCCAACAGACACATGAAAAAGTGCTCCACATCACTGGGCATCAGGGAAATACAAATTAAAACCACAATGAGATACCACCTCACACCAGTCAGAATGGCTAAAATGAACAAGTCAGGAAATGACAGATGCTGGCGAGGATGCAGAGCAAGAGGAACCCTCCTACACTGTTGGTGGGAATGCAAGCTGGTGCAACCACTCTGGAAAACAGCATGGAGGTTCCTCAAAAAGTTGAAAATAGAGCTACCTTATGACCCAGCAATTGCACTACTGGGTATCTACCCTAAAGGTACAAATGTAGTGATCTGAAGGGGCACGTGCACCCGAATGTTTATAGCAGCAATGTCCATAATAGCCAAGTTATGGAAAGAACCTACATGTCCATCAACAGATGAATGGATAAAGAAGATGTGGTATATATATATATATACATATATATATGTATATATATATATACACACACACACACAAGGAATACTATGCAGCCATCAAAAGAAATGAAATCTTGCCATTTGCAATGGCATGGATGGAACTAGAGGGTATTATGCTTATCGAAATAAGTCAATCGGAGAAAGACAGCTATCATATGATCTCCCTGATATGAGGAAGTGGTGATGCAACAGGGGTGGGGGTTAATGGGGTAGGAAAAGAATAAATGAAACAAGATGGGATCAGGAGGGAGACAAACCAAAAGAAACTCTTAATGTCATAAAACAAACTGAGGGGGCTGGGGGGGAGTGGTGTTGGGAGAGGATAGTGGGGTTACATTATATGTTTAAATAAAAATAAAAATTAATAAAAATAAAATTAAATTAATTTTAAAAAAAGAGTCAAACAGATACTCCAGGAACGTGAACTACATTTCTCTTGTGGCCTTGAGTGTTGCTGGCATGCTGCTGCACATCCCTAGTCTCTAGTTAGCTCAATTAGAAACACAAGTATATGGAGGTAAGATACTTTATCTCTGAAATAGTAGGAATCTGCCTGTCCATATAATGATAATCACTCATATTTATTGGCACTATGCACCAAACACTGTCCCATGCATACCACACATGTATTCATGGCAACGCGATGAGGCAGTTACTCTAATTAGTCTGTAATTGCAGATGAGACAACGAAACACGCAAAGTTTAGATGAGTGGTCCGGGGTCACTTAGGCTTTGAATGGCAAAGGCAGGACACTTATCCAGGCAGTCTGAGTCCAGAGTCTGTGTTCTTAACCACTTTATAAAACTACCAGGGGCAATGCGCATGATGCATCTTCGAATTTTTGCAGATTTCCTTGTGCTGCCCAAGGCAACGAGATATCCAGTGAGACAAATGCTCTTAATGCTGAACTTGAGCCAAACACCTACAACCAAGTGGTATTTCCTACCATTCATTTTGAGGTTATGACTTGGCTCATTGATGGAGTAGGTGCCTATTCATTTGTTAGGTGAACTGAAGCGGGATAGATGGTTAATGCACATGCCCAGGGTAGAGTGTAAGGTAAGGTGCCTAAATCCTCAGTGACGCAACTCAGTCGTCAAGATTGATCCAGAGAATTGGGGAAACAGTGAGAAGTCCATTTTCATGGAAGGACAATGCTTTCTAAGAAGTCATTCTGGGTCTGCTGCTTTCCCTTCTGTTGTGGCCCTTGGAGGACTGTGCCACGCAGGTGTGGGTGTTCAGCTGCTGTTGCTTCCCAGAGACAAGGACGGAATAGCCCAAATAAAAGGCATGAAGGGGTGAATGTCATTCGTCCTGCCCTTTTCTCCCTGCTGGATGTGATTGTTAGCCTTGACACCTATGAGGGAGGCAGTAGGAAGGAAATCTGTTACAAAGATTCTTTCACTAACAGAGGGAGCCTGAGTTTCAGAATGTTGGGATGAGCGAGTGGTAACTTTTTCTTTTTCTTGTACTCTCTAAGTACAAAGTGAGTTCTTATTCTGTTGCCCCAGCCTTTTCTTACACTTGATACTATAATTCCAGTGTCCAAACAAATGGAGAAGGGTGAAAAATAGCATTGTTTGAATAGCTGGCAGCAGAATTTCTCTTAGGGAGAGAGGAGAGCAATATCAATTTAGACAAGTGCTTTGATAAGACTTGGGCAGTAGAAGATGAAACCCAGAGGAGGTGAGGAGGAAGGCAGTAGCATCACGAAGAAAAAAAAAAAATTCTGTGCAGATATTTTACACAAGAAATAAACAAGAAACTGGAAAAGGGCAGAAGTAAGGGAGAGAGGAACCCAGACAATGTAGTGGGGCAGACAAGCTGGGAGGAAGATGGTGGCCAATGGGAGCTTGAAGACAACCTGAGGACTCAGAGGTCTAATGTCCAATTTGAATTCTCTCTCTGCCCCTGTCCCCTTCTATTTCACTGCAGTGTCAACAGTCATCATTGCTCCTCAGAACTGTGAAACATAAAAACCGCCACATTATAGTTTGGAGTGAAATTAAGAAAAGGGGACTGAGTCCCTTTCTGGGTCGACCCAGAGCAAAAAGAAGTAAGTAGTCTATTTACAAGAGAAGTGAAAATCAGGATAAAGCAGGGACAGGAATTCATCTCAGAGAAGATGTTTGACTTCCCATAAGCTAAGTGACTGGTATTGAGCCAATTTTCCTTAAATCTTGAAGGGTGGCCCCAGTGAGACACCTGAGTGACAAAGAAAATATAGACCCAACACAAACCTGCAGGGAATTCCCGCTGATCCGTGTAGAAAAACCCCTAATAGGTTATAGGTCAATGCGGATACTCCACTGTCTCACATCGCCTCTTTATTTTCATGGCAACCTATAATTTGTGGATGTTTGGCTCAGTCTCTTAGATTGGAATACGGGATGCTATGAAGGACAGAACAGAGACTCTGGGTCAGAAACATATGGATTGGAGGCTGCCTCAACTGTTGGTGAAATATATACTCTCAGAGGTAAGTCTATGTTTTTTTAATAGTACTTTTCATGATTTGGAAATATTTTTAAAATTTTGTTCACTTATTGATTGCCTAATTACTCAATAGAGAACAGACTGCAAGGCCCATGATAGAGGGACTGTGTCTGTCTGTCATTATTAAACCTCTAAGGCCTGGCACACCATGGGCACTCAATGCATTTATCTTGAATGAATACATAAACCTTTGGCTTTTTGTTTATAAACGTGAAAATAATGTGAAGGGAAATAACATCACCCACACTACAAGTTGACAGGATAAGACAAACCACACAGTGAAACCTAGTACAGAAGCTGGCTTCACAATAAACAGCAACTTTCTTGGCCTTCCTAGTCATAGATTTAATCTTTTTCTGGTCTAGTTGATGTCATTGTTTCCATGACTGTGCTCTATGACCTTTGGTACCCCCACAACAAAGTGTCGTTGGTTATGGGGAGATGTTGGAGGAAAAGGACATAGGAAGCTCAGTATAACTAAGAGTGTCAAAAAATCATCAAGAATATGCCCTTCAAGTGACATCAACTATAATGACACAACTTTGTTTCTGGGCTATGCGGCTGTCCCTCTACAAGAGCCAGGAAAAATGTTCAGTTGGGCCTCTGATTCTGCAGAGCTCTTCTCTGCATTTTGCCATGAGGTTTCTGCCTAAAAGATACAATTTTATAGACAGTTATCAAAGGAGAGAGCAGTTGCCAAACCCAAAGCAAAAAATTATGTTTAAGGTGTACAAGAAAGGAATGTGTTCTTGTAAAGACCAAGAATGAGGCTCCCTGGAGGAGAAACCAATCAGAAGAAGGAACAGACATCACAAGTACAGAAGTGACTCAGAGAAGGATCTCCCTGTTTAAGCACAGGGCCCAGCTTTTTAACTTGAAGAGCAGAATGGCAGGCCCTGGTTGAAAATTTACAGATAGATAGGTGTCGCCTCAGGGAGATCACTGTTAGAAGCTGACTTGATCTGATGGTAGGGTCTAAGAGGAAAGAACAAGGGACCTAAGAAATGTGGCTCTTGGACCGTGGGAAGGAAGCACATTCACCCAGCGTTACGGGGGAGACAGTCTAATGCTTCCAGAGAGTCTGTCCACTGATAAGCCACTCAGACTTTGGGATTGCCTACCTAGACTTTGTAGCGTATTTCTCTGTTTATTAATGAAATATTTTAGATGGACACTGCCAGTCACAGAAGTTATGTTCATATTATGTTCCATGAAAGAAGCCCATTGGCCCATGGACTCAGGTGACTTGGGTCCTAGGTTTAGCTCTTTCTCATATCCTGTGACCTGAGCAAATCAGAAAAGCCTCTTTAAACAGTCATTTTTTATAAAATAAAGCATTACAGCTCCAGGGGTCTTGAGATCTTCATTTCAGCCTCTGCCAGTTGTAGGGTTTCACCCCTTTCTTTTGGGTTCCCAGATTCCTGCTGTGTTGCAGGGAGTGTCCACTGGGACTCAGGAAAGTTGGATTGTGACTCATGATTGAGTGTCACTCTGGATGGCCAGGCCTTGGGACAGCAGTGCATACTGACAAGGTCCTCAGTGGGCACCCATGGGGAGGCATGGCTGGGAAAGGCATTCCAACCCCGGTGATGAAATGTTCATCTCTGTGTGAAGCTTTGGTGTTCAGAGGTGGTGGATTAGCAACCAGGTAGCTCCTAAACTCATGGATGGTGCAGTGAACTTGGTGAGTTCCAGGCACCCAGTCCTTCCTAGGTAGCTAGCCTCTTCTGCTGTGGAAACTTCCTTGGGATCTTCCCCTTCTTTTCCAATAACATATTTAATCAGGCCTAGAACCATAATAACTGAATGACCTGTTACACTGTTCTCAGGGGATAGGGTGGGTTTACTGTTCAAATTGTCCCTGGAGGTGTGGGAGTAACAGGAGCCTTGTATTCCACAAAGACAAGGAAGAACACAGAACAGTTAAATTTCCATATTATCATGATCTGAACTAGCAACAATCTAGGTGGTAGACTGAATATTTTCTAAATTCTCTCCCACCTCTAACATACTATGAATTTGAAGCCAAGAGCAACAGAATGCTGCTTTCCCTTTTGGAACCACTAATTACATTGAGAAAATCTTAGCCTCTTTAGGATCTGGATCTAAGAGGACTTTTAGACTCCAAGTCACAGAAGGAAATGAATAGTGGCACATAACCTACAACTGTCTGATCAGGGCTGAGTGAATTTAGGACACCAAATTCCTGTTGCACCATTATTTAGAAAGATGGGTGTGGTCTTAGAAGGCTAGTCTCTAACCATACTACTTATGAATTTGATGATTATCTAAATTAATTAGTGTGTTAATTCCTCACCAGTAGGAGTCCCAGGAATTGTTTGAAGAGGCTTATACGGACAAGTAGGTTAGGGGAAAATGACAGAGAAACCACAATCAATTGCTTCACACTAAAGAGTCTCAGAAGCAAACATCTAAAACCTTCCTCCTACGTAGACTGACATTTTCTTTCACAGGTCTCATCTGTTTAATCAATTTTCATGATGCTGCTTGAACCCTGACAAGCACTGTCATTCTGAGTTTGTTCAGTCAACCCAGAAACTTCTGGGAGTCATCCCAAGCTACGAAGAGGTTGGCATCTAGGACTAGGCTCTCTGACCCAGTGCCTTATGTAGACTCGATGAAGAAGGGAGCTTAGTTTTTCATTCATTCATTTATTCATATTTGCTTTCACTCATTAATCAATCTGTCTATCCATTATGGGACCTTAATTATGCATCAGGCACCATGATGGGCAACAAAAATTTCTTAGGCAGTTCTGTTTGGAAATAAAGCTCAGGAAACAGGAAAGAGACACATTTTTCAATTTTGTGTTGAACCATTGGCATGGATGCTTTGGCTGCTGAGTGTCAGAGGGGAAGTGTCTGCTAGGAGCAATAATCTGAGATTAGGCAGCCCTTCCTGCCACCACAGGACATGAAAGAGCCTTAATGCTGCTCCTGGGAAGATGGGAAGAGGCAGGGACCCCCCCCCCC
>ML101973.1:67731-116367 GCA_003697995.1 Taxidea taxus jeffersonii | reverse complement strand
CCCCCCCCCCCGGGGAACAAGGAGGACTCCCCACTTTCTCTTTATATCCCAGGCTCACAGAAAGTAGCATTTAGGACTCCACCTGGGGCCCACATCTCCCCAGGCTCCCTTTTGCTGCTGAGCTCTCACTGCATATTCTTCAGGGAATGAGATACTGCTCCAATGTAATGCAAAGTTGATTAATAATCTGTGCACACACTCCCTCCAAGGGAGGCACTCAGATGAAACCATCCAAATGTGTCTGCCGAAAATCAAAGCAATTAACCTAGAAAGTTACACACCCAGGGCTTCCATCTCTGATCTATTTTCATCCACAGAAGGGATTTATGAAGCTTATGCTTTTATACATAATATGGTCCACTCTCGTCTCTCTTCCTCAAAGGTCAGAGAGTCTTCTGCCGACCCAGTGGAAGAGGTCTTGACAGCTACACTTGTGGCCTTCCTGAATGGGTATTTTGTGAAAAGTCTTAGAAAACCTTAAAAAAAAAATTAGCAGACCCAAACATCATGGTCAGAGAAAGCCCGTGTGTCTTATCGGAAAGGTGGGAATAATAGAACCTCATGGGCTATTGTAAGGAGAAGATGAGATAATGTGCAGATGCTGCTGAAAAGGCTTGGCACATGGGCAGTGCTCAGCAGGTGTTACCAACTTGGAGGGAAATGTTGGTTCCCTGTGGGTTCCAGGAAAGTGTAGTGAACAGCTAATGTACTACATTGCATCACCTGGTAAGGATGTCTGATCTCAGCCTGGGAGACAATGCTTATGAGACATTCCCCAGCAGAGTGAAGGAGTGAAGAGGAGAAAGGAGTGAAGATGAGAAAAGAGCCTCTGTTAGAGAATGCTGGGCTTGCTGAGCCAGCCGGCTGCCCCCAAAGAATGAACATCACCGTGAACTCATCCTCATCTAAGAGTGCAGATAACGTTAATAGCTCATTAGAGAGGGTGGTGGGGTTACATTATATGTTTAAATAAAAAAAGCTTAAATAAAAAAAAAAAAAGCTCATTAGCTCTTCCCGGCTAGCAGAAGGATGGCCCAGGCTCCCGTGGTTTCCGGGATGTTGAAGCTGCAGGAGCCAATATTCCAAGGAGGGGCCAAGAGGGGCAAAAAGAGCTTCTTCCTGGGGGCCTCTCTCCTGTTGGAGGGAGCTCTGCAGTTTGTTCGTTTCTTCCTGCCCCAGGACTTTCTGCTGTACCTAGTTTCCAGACTTCTGCCTTCCCCGCACTGACAGCTCCTGAAAGGCAGCCCACACTTCTTGACCAGTGTCATGGGAAGAAAACATGGCCGAAACGCGAGGTTGAAGCTAACTTCTTCCAACGCAGCTCAGTATGACACTGTGGTTAAGAATGTTTTCTCAGACTCTGAGAAACAAACTGAGGGTTTTGGAGGGGAGGGGGTGAGGGGTTGGGTGAGCCTGGTGGTAGGTATTAAGGAGGGCATGTATTGCATGGAGCACTGTGTATGGTGCATAAACAGTGAATCTTGGAACACTGAAAAAATAAAATTAAATAAAAAAAAAAGAATGTTTTCTCAGGATTATAACTGAATTCTCTGGATTCAGATCCCAGGTCTGTCAGTTGTTTAATCTTTTTAAGCCTTCGTTTTCTTACTGCATCATGGAAATACTAGTACATAACTAGCAGTGTTGTTAACAGATAATAATGCATATAAAAGCAATTAACCCAATGCTTGACTCATGCTAATGACCCAGTGAACAGTAGCTACTAAATTTGTGACCTGGTTCTTTCTTTTCTTTCAGTCAGACAGGAAACATTAGCCTGTGAAACATCTTAGAAACATCTTTTCTTTCTTTTTATCCTTATCCTGTGCATAAAACCTTGGAGATTGAACAACTCCATGGATTTCATGAGGAAAAATGTTTGCAGAGTCACCTAAAGAAGTGATCATCAAGCTTATATTCTTGTCTTTCAGATAGAGAGCTCTTTCACCAATTCAACAGGGCTCAGGAAAGTCTGCAACCCCTCAAAAGCTAAAGAATGAGGGATTCCCTATTTTCAGACGTAAGAGCTGTGTTCTGCCCCTATCCCTTGGGCCTCCCCACTTCATTGCTCTTCAGTTTCATTTCAGCAGTCAACGTCTGCATCTTTCCCCCTGGGGGCTTTCTCAGGAGCTTGGAGAAGCTCCGATTGTAAGGCAGGCTGGGAGTGCGGGGAATAGATACCCCCAGGGAAGCCGATTTATTCTTCTTGGGTGGGACAATCCTGAAGGTGTGGGTTTTACAGTTTGCTCAAGGTTTCCTGTGGGCCAAAGCTTCAGTTTATCCACAGTGGTGGAGGGATTGATCAGTATGTGTTCAGTATGTGCTGTCTTTCTTCACGGGCTAATGTTTCCTGTCTGACTGATGTTGTCTGTACCTCCCAAACCAACTATGAACACTTCACTGATTTCAGGGTCATTTTCTGGGGGAGCCCCCTTAAGACAGTGGGATTAAGCTCAGGGAAGAAAGATCACTAACATGTGGTTCTTCTTGAGGGCTGACAGTCTCTCATTTGGTTCTGTTTTCCTAGCTCTGAGGAAAATGTGGGGCTCCTGGTAGTCATTCCATACGGGCTTCATTAAGGGAACAAGAGACAGAAGTAACATCATAGTTCTTGAGGAAGCAAAAGAGAAAACTATGTAAGCATTATTTAAAGTATGACTAGCATTAATTTGTATAGCAATTCACCATTTAGAATTTTAGAAAGCAGTTTCATAGACTTCACTTGAAGGTATTTTACAGAAGAAGAAACGGAGTCACAGAGCACGCGGTCTCTTATTCCAGGCCATGTTGTGTGTGATGGTGCCAAAAGTCACACCAAGCTCCTTCGCACGGTGTCAAGTTCCTGCTGTCGCTGTGAGCACATCAGCTTGGTGGCAGTGTGACGCTTTCCATCACTGTCGAGGAGGAAGGCACATTCTGCTGTTCTGTTTCCCCCAGAGACACCACACTGAGCCTGATCCAGTGCCTTCTTTTCTCTTCTCTTGAATTCCTCTGATGGAGGGGTTCTTAGCCTGGGGTCCACGCCTGGGCCTGGAGGACTTTGTATTTGCATTCACATGTGCTTTTTCAGAAGGGGATCCCTAGCTTCTATCTTCCTCTCAAAGAGGTCCATGACCCCAATAAAAAGCCATTGTCCCAGGTGCTGTTGCTCATAGTGCCTTGTTCTTTAATTACACTTTGGATGACAAAGTACTTTCACTGTTTCTCTTCCCCTACCGGCAACAGCCCAAGGGTTCTTAATGAATTCAACTCTTAGCAGCAGGATTCTTTTTTCCATGGAAAAAAAGAGTTGGGACAAACCCCTCCATCCCCTGAATAAGCATGTTAGTACTCTTTTTCGTATGCTAGGATGTCACTTGAGCCTCCTTTTTAATTCAAGACTCTGCAATATAGGGCAGCAACTAACTTTCCCATTTCATCCTCCTTTGGTTGTCTCCATCTTCCCAACTATAGGGTGAGAACAGAATGACCGGTCTCACTTCCGGAGCCTTTCTTTCCTTTGCTCTAGCCTTTCACACATCATAAATCCCGTTTGAAATGCTGTCCCTCAGATCTCTTGCCCATGGAAATCCTATCAGTATCTCGAAGCATAACTCAGATGCCCTTTTATCAGCCAAGGCTTTCCATCCTAATATTGAATGATATTTGTAGTGATAGCTAACATTTATTGAGGGCTTGCTATGTACCAGGCGTGATGTTAATAAGTTTTTGGTAAATATTTAAACCAAAACCTTTTAAGGTTTAGAAAGATTAAAGAGGGTTAGCTTCTGTAACAAATACAACAAAACAAACAAAAAATAATCTCTGTAGTTTAACAGAGTCGAGGCTTATTTCTTAGATAGGTAAGGTCTAAAGTGTTTCTGTTGAGCAGGAAGACAGGATTGAAGGTCTTGGCTTTCTTAGTATCTTTAACAAGTAGCTTCCAAGCTTGCTGGCTTGGGGATAAAGGAGAAATGGGTACATGTGGGAAGCTTTTATGGGCCAATCCTAGAAAATGGCATGTATCACTTTTCACGCATGTCCTATTGCCAAAAAAGGAGTCATATGGCTAGGAGATTTGAACTAGCTTATGCAGAGAAGGAAGAGGAAATAAATTTGGTGAGAATTTCGAATTGTTAGCCACAAGGCATTCAGATGGGAATTAGAGAGTCATGGCAATGTTGAATTTTACCTGAGCTTTCTATTCCTGGAAAACAGTAGCCATTCAGAAGTCCCTTCACTCTATCATATTCTGGGAAATGGCTTACTGTAAAGAGCCACCTTTCCTCATGTGACTTAGGCAAGACTGACAGATCCCCCTTTGTTTACCTGTGAGGAGGCCAGACACAGACTGTCTAAATTTCCCCTCTTTGCTTCAGAGATGATTCGCTGAATGGTTTGTCCATTTAATTAATCAGAACAAAATCCTTGTGAACCACACACTTTGGCTAATTTTGTCTTTCTCCCCAAGGCTCCTGACCCACCCTCCCCCTGAGCCAGCCCGCAACACTTTCTTACCTGCTCCTCCCAAGAATAGGCTGACCTCAGGGTCAGCGTTCTCTGATTTACTGTCAGGTCACTGCCATGCCCACCTGTTCACCGCATTTACCCCTCCTGCCCATAACAGCCTCTTTCAAGGCACAGTACTTCCCCTTAAAGAAAAGCCTCTTCCTGCATAACTCAGACACTGGCAGATCCTACGGTTGGAGCATTCTGCCTATGGCTATTGTCCCTTACTTCATCTTGCAATAACCTTTTAGAATAATGTTTCACCTTATGTAAATTTGGCTCTGGGTTTTTTGTTTGTTTGTTTTTGTTTTGTTTTGTTTTGAGAATAGAGATTTGAACCCAGGGCTTCTGACTTGAATGGACCCTCAGATTGCCTCCTGGGCCAAGATGGCTACTGCTTACTATGTACTCCGTGGCCCCCTACCTTTTCCACCCTGCAGAGTCATCACACACTCAGGCACTAGAGTTTCCAGCCCCCTGCTTTTAGAATTGGAAGTGTGTGACTCATTTGAGTCAATGAAATGCGAGTGGACGTGATGTGTCCTCTCAGGCAGAGGTGCCTCCTGTGGCTCCCTCTCATTCTTGAACACCCCTCAGGAGAGGTTGGAAGATGTCAGCATCAGAAATGCAGAACACTTGAGGCCTCAGTCATTGCATAGGGGAGAGACCTCCCCCCAAACCCACCAACCAGAACTTGCGCATCAGGCATTTGAGGTTTGGGGACATATAACAGACTCTTCTGACTAATATACTTGACAGTAGTAACAACATATTGGGTACAGCAAAATATCCCATGACAAGGGACTAGAAATCCCTCGTTCTTCATACAAATGCCTCTGTACTTAGTAGCTCCCTTCAGTCCTTACCACACTGTATTTTGCATTGGGATTGGGTCTATTTTCTCTCCTTATGCATCACTGAGGTTTTCAAGACAAACATGGGCATAGTCATAGTCACCCACAGGATTTAGCAGTTTCTTGCATATATCAGGGACTGAGTGTTGGAAGAGTGAATAAATGTGCCATCTGATTCTGTTTTCAAAACAACCTTTTCTAATCAGCAACACAGGTATTTATTTTCACTATAGAAAAAATGCAATGCAAAATGTTTGGAAAAATTTTTTTTAAAAATCAGTTTTTAATCCCATTGCTTTTGTCTGTTATCATCTTTGTATATTTTCTTTTTTAAAGATTTTTATTTATTTATTTGACAGACAGAGATCACAGGCAGGCAGAGAGGCAGGAAGAGAGAGAGAGGAAGAAGCAGGCTCCCTGCCCAGCAGAGAGCCCAAGGCGGGCTCAATCCCAGGACCCTGGGACCATGACCTGAGCAGAAGGCAGAGGCCTAACCCACTGAGCCACACAGGCGCCCCTGTATATTTTCTTTTTTCATATTTTTTTCCCCATATTTGCGACCACATGACACATGCTTTTCTCAGTGTAATTTAATAGCATGGTTATTTTTACGTGCTGCTACTTTGCCCTTCTAGCCATTGTTCTTAATTCCCGTTTATACAAATTTATGTAATTTATTGATCCACTCTCATATGCACTATGCAAATGTAGCCTCAAAAAAATCCTTATGCATAGAGATTTACTGTGTACTTATTTCATTTCTTTGGAATGAATTTTCAAATGTAAGATGACTATGTCAAAGGGTGTGAGCATTTTGTTATTGTTGATACATATTACCAAGTTAATTTTAGAAAATTTGTACCTGTTTACAGAGAATTACTGTACCCTTGCCTGCATAATTAAGAATGATTATTCCAAATAAATTTATTTGGAATTAGTACAATAAATTTATTTGGAATTAGTATACTAATTAGTATATTAGTATATTAGTATACTTTTGAATTGTTTTCTAGTTGTGTTTTTTTTGTATTGTCTTTTCTTATCCATTTAAACCATTTTTTTAATTAAAAAAATGTATTTGTGCCTTGCAATGTTCTGTGTGGTGCAGTGGAAGACAAAAAGTCTTTGTCTTTAACAAATGTTTATCTCGATGGGAAGAGATGGGAAGTCAACAAGTAAACAAGTAAGGGCGATCACCAGTATCAAAAAGGTTTATGGAGGAAATGTGCAAGATTGGTGAGAACTTTACTTAAGGGAGCTGAAGAGTACCCTCTGAAAAGGGGATGATTTCTCTGGGGAATGGGAAAAAGTAGATCATGTAAAGAAGTCACCTTCAGTTATCTGGAAGATGAGAATTGCAAGCAAAGAGATGAGTAAGTATGCGCCATTAGGGTGTAAGCAGTCTTGGCATGGTCTTGGCAGAAAGATGAGACTCCCTGGAATGTAGTGAGCATGGGATATGAGATGAGGTTGGGGGTTTGGGTTAGGACTAGAACATCAAAATTTTCACTGGCCATCACAAGGAATTTGGGTTCTGTTCCAGATGAAACAGGAAACACTTTCAGGGTTTTAAATATGGCAGTGATATGATATAACTTAAAAAAATCATTTTGACTGCTGTATGAATAAATTTGAGATAGAAGAGGCATATCCACATTTGCGATGATGTGGATGGAACTAGAGGGTATTATGCTTAGTGAAATAAGTCAATCAGAGAAAGACAGTTATCATATGATCTCCCTGATATGAGGAAGTTGAGAGGCAACGTGGGGGTTTGGAGGGGTAGGAAAAGAATAAATGAAACAAGATGGGATCAGGAGGGAGACAAACCATAAGAGACTCTTAATGTCACAAAACAAACTGAGGGTTGCCGGGGGGAGGGGGGTAGGGAGAGGGTGGTGGGGTTATGGACATTGGGGAAGGTATGTGCTATGAAGTATGTAAACCTGGAGATTCACAGACCTGTACCCCTGGGCTAATAATACATTATATGTTAATACAAAAATAAAAAAAATTTAAAAAAAAGAAGAGGCATATTCATTAGGAGGTTATTATAGTGTTCCAAGCAAGAGATAATGGGATATGGACTAGAGTGGTGGCAAGGGGGAGCTAAAAATTAAAAAGACCTAAGCTTCTTTTGGATTATCCCCAAAGCAGAGTCTCAGACCAAGATTCATTTATTTGGGAGGTAACCTCAGGAAGTGGAGTGGGAGAGCCAATTGGAAACATCCAGTTAAGGCCACATCAAGGTCATTGCTCCAGGCAGTAGGGCCTTGGAGAATAGAATGCTCCCCAGAATAGTCCATCCAACAACTGAACATTGAGGCATTTACCCACTGATTCTAATCTTCTGTTACCATTATTGATGACAGTAATTCCCATGCACTTCTGGGCTCTAGTCACAGCTAGTAGACAGACTCTCCCATTTTGGAGAAGGACCTGGAGTGAGAGAGAGAAAAGATATAGTCAGGTGCTTGAGGTGGGATGCTGTCAGGGAGCATGGAATGGGCTGCCACAATGGCAATAGAAATCAAAGGTGGCCAGAGGACCTGTGATATAGGGTATCAAAAAGATCTGCTACACACACAGATGAATGAAGAGCCACTTTTCAGTGTAAAAATTCTCTTCCTTTGGTACGATTAGAAACTCACCAGAGAGTGTCAAAAGCTTCTTTAGGTATTTGATTACCCACTGAAATTAAAATGTAGATCCAGGACGCCTGGGTGGCTCAGTTGGTTAACCAGCTGCCTTCGGCTCAGGTCATGATCCCAGCGTCCTGGGATCGAGTCCCACATCGGGCTCCTTGCTCAGCAGGGAGCCTGCTTCTCCCTCTGCCTCTGCCTGATGCTCTGTCTGCCTCTGCTCGCTCACTCTCTCTCTCTAACTAATAAATAAATAAAATCTTAAAAAAAAATAAAATAAAATGTAGATCCTTTGCTGAAAGTGGCAAGAAACAAATTGTTCGCACTGATCCTTGATCATGAGCTGAGGCTAATGTTTGCCTGTATTCCTCTTCCTAGAGTTAAATTTTCTTCTACGAAATAAGAGAAAGGAGGCCTTGGAATCAATATCTGCACTTAACTCTCCAGATTGTCCAACCTCATAATTAGAACATTACATGCATTATTTCCTTCGACAGTTGTTCTTTTAGATGATTTCACCGGTGGCTTTGCTCCTTGCCATTCCCTGGAGAGTAAAAAAGATACATCCTGAGAAATCACTTCAAGACCTGGAGTGACCGCCAGGAACTCAACCAGGGAGTGATGCCTCCCCCAGCACCCCCTGAATATTGAAATTTCAGTTTTCACGCGTGTGGTCCAGAGACTTTAGAAATGACTTTGCAGTTCCAAAATCATCCCCAAATTTGCTTGAACAAAACCAAATTAAGACAGAATTGTCTAGCATTTCCCAGTTTTCAAATTTTAGTTTTTTCTTTTGACCAAAATTATTTTAATAGGCACAATAACATAATGACGATATTACAACTACTAATATGATACAGTACTATATAGTAGAATGGTAATATCCATGGTGTATGAGGGCCACAATGTGCCCAATCCTTTGCTAGGTACTTGTTAATTTATCTCAAATTCCCATGGCATTAAGAAACAGACATTGTTTTTGTTATTCTTATTTTATGGTTATGTAACCAAGTTCCAAAAGGTTATATGAAATATGAAAATCAGACAGCCAGCTCTAATGTAAAATCCAGGATTTTCCAACTCCAAATCTCCTACTGTTCAAGTGTGCTCTGCTGCATTCTCAAACTGTGTGCTCATCTACATATGAATTAACAAATGCATTGAATAGGGACTCATGGGGTATAATCTAGAAAGCAGCTTTTCAATTTTAGTGAAAAGACTTTTCTCCTGCTCCCCCTTCACCCCCTTTCCAGAAAAACCCTCTAGATAGGCTGAGTTTCTTTCTTTCTTTCTTTCTTTTGCTCAATATTAGGTAATAATAAGACCTTTGAGTTACTGTAGTTTTGAATTTTGTTTAAGTAACAAACCTAATCTTTATTCATGGAGAGTTTCAGTCAAAGATGTCCCAGGTAACATCTGATCAACAAATAACCACAGGCAATGTTGGCAACACCACGGAGAAAAGACAAGCCAGAAAAGCAAGCCAGATCCTAACTGGTAATTGATCAGTAGGATCTCATTCTACCTAGTCTTACATATGGTAATTTGCAAAAGCAAATCCAAATCCGTGGTGAATAATATTAGAATAGTCATTGCTTCTTGGAGTGAGTGTGAGCAGGGAAGGAGAAAGGGAACTCTGTGGGGTGATAACAACACTGTGTATATTGATAGGGATTTAAGTTGCACAGGCATATGTGTGTTTCAAAATTTATGGATTGGTACATTTAAGATTTGTATACATTTAAGATTTCTATGTAAATCTTCTCTTAAAAAAAGCTAACATTGACCTCTACTGAATGACATGTATACTGAATTATAGGGGTCAGGAGTACTGATGTCTAAAATTGGCTTTGAAATGCATACAAAATTAGATCAGTGGACTGAGTAATGGACAGATGGATAGCTACACGCTAACATGATTACAGCAAAATGTTAATAGAATCTACATATTTAGTATAAAGGTGTTAAGTGTACAATTCTTTCAGGTTTTCTATATACTTGAATTTTCATGAGAAATCATGCTGGAGAAAACAGTCAAACCCTCAGGGCTCTGCAGTTCCGCAGAGGAAACCCCATAGGAGAAAACTTGGTGTATAGTCTTTTGGTCCTTCTTCTTGTTTTTGATTTTTTTTCCTTATATAAAGGAAATAAATGAATCATCCTCATGACAGCATTTGAAAAAGTGACCCTTTACACGGGACTTTTACTGGATCACAGTGACAGGCAGAATTCATGGTCCCCACACATGTCCTGGAATTTGTGAATGTGTTACCTTAATATGGCAAAAGGGACTCTACAGATGTGACTGGATTAAGGAATCTGAGATGAAGAGATTATCCTGGATTCTCTGAATGTGTTCATGGAATCACAAGGTCCTTAAAAACGAAAGAGAAAAGCAAGAGAGAGCCAGAGATGTAACAATGGAGGCAGAGTTCAGAGTGAGGTACTTGTTGGCTTCGAATGTGGAAGAAAGTGGCCAAGAGCAAAAGAATGCAGGGAGCCTACTGGAGCAACTGGGGCAGAAAATTAATGGGGTTTTCTACTAGAGTCTCTGGAAAGAATGCAATCCCAACACCTTGAGGTTAGCCTAGTGAGAACTGTGTCAGATTTCTGACCCATTGATCCTTAAGATAGCAAACTTGTATCATTTTAGGCCATTGGGTTTGTGGTAATTTATTCTCACTTCAATTACAGAAGGAAAGTTGTGTATGTCAGTGTATTCTTCCAAAGCATTATGGAGGAAAAACGGGGCTGATAGGTAAACCATTTTACAGTGTTGTTTATTTTAGGTAGATTCTATGGGTTGAAGGAACAGGCTAACTCACCGTATATGTTTTCATGATTTATTTTAAGCACATACATAAGAACTAGAAAAACAAGTCTCAGGCAAGACTCTTGGGAACCTACAAAAAGCCCAACATCCCAGCCTCATGGGAATTATCGGAGTCACAGAAGACCCAGGCCTCAAGGATTGTCAACAGGAAGGTCATTCAGCACCAGGACAGATCTAGAGACCCCCACCAACTGATGTGAATGAGACTTGAATTTTTCTAGGTCTTTGATTCATCCTGTATCAATCTGCATTTTTTTTCTCAGTGCCCGTGGCCAGGACCATTGCACACACCTTCCTCTGGTGGGCGTAGCCATGCCAGAGTGGGCACAGCCTAGAAGGAAAAACGTATCCTGGATTTTGGTCTTGACTCCCCTGCCCTTCATGCACCTGGCTGAGGGGCAGGGGAGTCAAGACCAAAATCCAGCGACATGCAACCTGCTCAACCTTTTGAAGGCTCCAGCCTGCTGATTCCTCATGTTTCTGTATCTTTCCATTCCTAGAGCTTCTTGCTGCCTAGAACTCTTGCTTACCTATACCCTCAGCTCACATGTTGCTCTCCAAGGCCCCTCCTGGTTTGTCGGTGAGAACCTCTCAGTACAGCTTTCACTACCAACTACTTGATGTTCCTTATTGATCTCAAATTTAATTCCTGGAAATGAAATTCTGATTGGCTCAATCTGACCTTTATTTGGCATGAGCTTTTCACTTCCAGTGATCCTATAAGCCTGGAGGCTCAACTGCTTTGGGATCAGGATCTCATCCTTTGTCTTGTAAAAAAATAATAATAATAGTTATTATTATTATGTAAAAATAAAAAAAACTTTTTTGAATAGTGGATAAAGCCACTTGGAACCTAAGGGGGTTAGATCTGCCATTTTTTAAGGAGCTTTAGGAAGATAGGTCCATAACTGACATGTACAGGTCAAGTTTCAACTATTGTGGATGTTATTTCAATTTATGCTTTGTCCCTGCCCCTGTTTTAGCTTTGGGAAAGCTAAAAGAAAAACACAGACAACACATTTGATAATGTAATCAGGCAGAAACTATAAGGAAAAAAAAACTTGGGACACTAGTTGGAGAAGCGTTTTGACCAATGGGGTTAACAATATGGTTGCTTGATTGTGCTTCAGATTTATTTCTGAACTTCCCCATATCTGAGGAAGAGAGGGAAGTGGGGTAATTTGAATAGTTCTTAATTATTTTTAAAGATTTTATTTATTCTGTCAAACAAACAAAAAAATCTTTAAAAAAAGATTTTATTTATTTATTTGAGAGAGAGCATACAAGCAGGGGGTACAGCAGGCAGAAGGAGAAGAAGGCTCCCCACTGAGCAAGGAGTCTGATGGGGGGTTCAATCCGAGGACCCTGGGATCATGACCTGAGCCGATGGCAGACACTTAATCGACTGAGCCACCCAGGCATCCTGTATAGTTCTTATTATTGGAAAGAAAATGATTGCATTTCTTACTTTATTGGGTGGCAGAGGCCTTATGCTCCTTTAACATGAATCTCCTCTAACAACAGATAAGTCTTTGGGAAAGAACTCTGTTGAAAGATCTGGAAGGAACAGAAATCTAAATGCATATGAACCATTTGTCTTTATTTATAAGTGATTCTTACTTGAGCAGACTACGTTTCCAGCAAGCTTGTCATTTGCTTCATTCTTTTATAACTCAGAACAGAGCCCTCAGGTAAGTGAATCCTCCTGGGTAATGAGTATTTCCCCTTGCTTCCCTAAATGTCTGGCACAGAAGTGCGTCTTACCATGTCAAGTACCATTACATGGAGTCACAGTGAAAAATTGAATGTGTCCCTCCACTGAGATATTTGTTTCAAAGCCTTAAGCATTTTCGGTTTATCTCAACCTCCACGAACACCCGTTTCTCTGAAAGGAGAGTTCAAGAACATTTTGTCTTAGCTAACACCCTACATGTCAAGGCTATGGTTATAGAAGGAGAATTGACCTGACTACCAAGAAAGTTGGTTTTGAGCTCCAGTCCTATCACCAGTTCATCTTGTGTGGTCTCAGTTTCTCTCCTTATGACTTTGAAAGGATGGGCGACAAGATGACTTGAGTATTTCTCACGACTGGGCCCAGAGTCTTTACTGGGGGCAATTCCTTATGAAAACACAGGTTCTAAGACCCTACTTCAGATGCATTGAATTTTTAACTCCTCTCCAGATCCTTCAGATACACATCTGACTTTGAGAATCACTCTATTTGGTAATCTTCCAGATCTTCCCAGGTCAGTATTTATTTGATACCACATTCTTCAGGAAGTAATCATGTTATTGTTCCTGGTGGAATTGTTCAGCCATCTGGGACTAGGGATGGATAGAAAACCAGATGAAAGGCAAAGCTGGGCTTTTTCCCCTTATTTAGATACACAGTAGACCACTTCTTAACAGAATTATTCCCTTAAACCCTTCAGATGATTTCTTCATTGTTCTATTTAATAGCTAGCATAAGTAGAAAGTTCCTCTGAAATATGTACCCCAGGAGTCGCCGCAGGCTGCAAGATGATCAAAAAAAAGGTTCTGCCAAAAAACATATTCGAGACAAAATTTAAAATGAACTTCAAATATCTGTCTGAAGGTCTGTGAGAGTCAATCTGATTATTCGCGGATAGTTAATTTCCATGCCTCTTGAACTCCCGAGGCAGTTCTCACTCCTGCTAGCTGGGCTCAGTTTCTAGGGTCGCGTTAGTTAAGACCACATACTGTATATAACGGGATAGGAATGACCTGTCGTTTGCCTTCTGGGGCATCACATGCTAACCTGTAGCTTAGCTCTCTCTGCTTTAGGCTATAGTTTTGTGCCCTCGTGGTTTTGAAGCGCATACGATACTTGTTACGTGCAAGGCCTCTCTCAACAAGTACCAGCTCATTTAATCCTCAGAGCACCTTTATGAATCCATTGGACAGATAGGGAAATCCAGTCCCCACCAATCTTACATAAAGGGCTAGTAAGTAGTGGCGCCAGAATGGGAGATGGGTGTGACAGACTTGCCCTGAGAGAGCGGTCATTAGATGAAAGCTGCCACGTGGAGTGCTTGGAATATCAGGGAATTAAACTGCCGTTTTACCAAGTGATCATGTCTCTACTATGAATGGTGGCTTGGGATGAACTCAACGTGGTCCTTACCTTGGCCTCCTCTTAAAGACCTGAGATCCGTATGAAGAAGACTTTACCCTCTCTGTCCGTCCTTTTCCTTACCTGTGAGAAGAAATAAAACTGCAGTGTGCCTAAAATTTGGTGATTGATGCACACATCTAAGTGGTAATATTGCTGAGTGTCACTTACTGTCATGACGTGAGCAGCAGTCGTGGGAAGTGCTCTGACACAGGGGTCGAAAGGAGTGAGGCTTCCAGTTCCGAGCTGGGTTTGCCCTGTGTCCTTGGGAAAAAACACAAAGCCTCTCTGGTTCCTTGGTCCCATCATTTCTAAAATAAGGGGCTAAGTCAATGTTTTTTTGCAAAGTATTGTGCTTTTTAAAGGAAACATAGGGGCACCTGGGTGGCACATTCCGTTGAGTGTCTGACTCTTGGTTTCAGCTCAGGTCATGATCTCAGGGTTGTGAGATCAAGCCCTGAATTGGGCTCCTCACTCCTCATGGAGTCTGCTTGGGGTTTTCTTTCTCCCTCTCTCTCTCTGCCCCTCCCCCTGCTTCTCCATCCTCTCTCTCTCTAAAATAAATAAATAAATCTTTAAAAAGTAAAGGAAATAAAATTAAGGGAATACATGATCTTTGTTTCTTTAAGCAATTTACTGGGCACATTAACATATTAAATGCTTTGCAAAGCCCTGCCAAAAATAAGATGTGTTTATTTTTATTTAATTAGGAGTTCTAAATTTATTTGCATGCATGCTTTTCCACCCCTTTCCCACCATCTTCAGACCAATAAACATCTCATGGAAAGCACTTTGGGGAACGTTAGATTACACAAATTTTATGCTTTCAAACATGAAATTCTATAATTTTTTTTCCACCACTTACTGTTGGTTTGTTGATCTTTAGGGTGAAAGGTGTAAGTAGAAAACACTAGCCCTGACAAATTGAGACCACTGTGTATAAGAAATCAAAATAAAGAAGGAACAAAGTGGGAGTGGGTCTCATTTATACGCTGAGAAGTTTTGAGTTGAAATCTTTTCTGTTGAACTGAATGCTGATGGAGAATTTTTCTCATCTGAATACCTACTTAATTGCCAGAAGAGAGTTAATATCTCCAGTTCAATTTTGGAAAAGAGATAGAACTCATTGGCTAACGGCAATTAGTTGACCTCTGAGTGCATGCTGAACCTCTTAAGAATGCTGTTGTAATCATTAGTCCAGACAATCAGGACCTGAATCCTTCTCCTTCTGGAACAGACGAGGAATATCCATTCCTGATGTTGTCTGTGTATTCCCTCCCCTTGTGGCTGAGCAGATTTAATGCCCAACTTCTAAGAAGCCAATTTCTTTTTTTCACTAAGAGGGCAGGGAATGAATTACAATTTATTTGCAAAACAGTTGAGACTTCAGGCATAAAAATGAGACGTGGAGTAGAGTCCAGCATTGAAAGCATTTTCCAATTACGCATTGGCAATCTCTCCTACAGATTCGGGTATGAAGTAGTGGGGGGAGCTCTTGGGAGAACAGATGCAGACACTCCACACTCATCACTGATCACCTGCAGAGATCCAGCTTTGACACTGTAATGGGCATTTCCTTTTGCTGGGCATCATTTAACTAGTCCCTTGGTCCAAGAACCCTGACTGCTATTGCTATGTGGGCCAAATAAAAAAGCATAACATTGTCTACTGGAAAAGGCTTAATAAAAGGCTTTCGTGAATCTCTTTTATCGTCAGTGTTCCAGTAACATTTAACAGCAACTCTGTATATGAACTCTTTTCATCTTGATCAGAGAGGCGATTTTTTCCAAATACTCAGAAGCAAAGCCATCCTAATTATATTTTTATTTCTGTTGGCTTCTTTTAAAACCATTTTAAAGCTTTTTGTTTTAAAACATAAACAAATGTAGATAGAGTGGGCTGACGAATCTCCATTTGCTCATTCATTCCCCACCTTTGGCAATGATTCAATGTGGCCAATTTTGTCTCTGCCACATCTTCTTACTCTTCCCACTCCCGATAACTGAATTATTTTGAAGAAATTCTCAGTCAACATCTGATTTTGTTCATAAATACCTTAGTGTTAAGAAAATACATTTATTCATAAACATTTGAATATAAGACACATTTTGGGGGGATGCTACAACATTCAACCTTTTCAAAACTTACCAATAATTAGGGGTGCCTGGGGGCTCAGTTGTTAAGCATCTGCTTTTGCCTCAGGTCATGATGCCAGGGTCCTGGGTTCAAGCCCTGCATCAGGCTCCTGGCTCCACAGGAAGCCTGCTGCTTCCTCTCTCACAACCCCTGACTGTGTTCCTTCTCCTGCTGTGTCTCTCTCTGTCAAATAAATTTTAAAAAATCTTTAAAAAAACCTTACCAATGACTAAATATTAGCAGATTAGTAGTAAATATTCAATTTTTTCTGATTGTCCACGATTAAAATTCTGTTTTTTTTATTTTGCAAAACACAATGTCCATACATTGCATCCAGCTGACTTCCCTTTTTTTTTTTTTTTTTTTTTAAAGATTTTATTTGTCAGAGTGAGAGAGATACGGAGCATAAGCAGGGGGAGCAGCAGAGGCAGAGGGAGAAGCAGAATCCCCACTGAGCAGGGAGCCTGATGTGGGACGTGATCCTAGGACCCTGGGATCATGACCTGAGCTGAAGGCAGACACTTAACTGACTGAGCCACCCAGGGGTCCCCCAGCTGATGTTTGCTTTCCTGCCTTGCCAACATGTACTACCAATCTTTTTAATTTTAGCCTTTCAGATGAGTGTTCAGTAGAATCTCATTGTGGCTTCAGTCTGCATTTCCTTTGTGACTAATGACACTGTGAATTTCCCATTGTGCTGAATTGCAAAAAGGGTGTATTTCTTACTTGAGTCACAGCCTGATACAGGTAAGGTGGTTTTCCTGGGCACGTCTCCTGAGGTTACTAAAAAATCTCGCTGCTTTCTTTTTGCAACTTCGCTATCCTGGAGTGCTTTGCTTCTACTCACTCTTCCCCTTAACCATCTTGAACCAAACTGACACATCCTCATAGGCAAAACTCAATTATAAGATCCCAACCTAACTATTAACAGGACTGGGAAATAGGATTTTCTGGAGTTTGCACAGAAGACAAATAATGTAGTAAACACATTATTTCACTGCAATTATTATCTCTTCTATTTATAAACTTTGTTAATTAAACTCATTTAAATATTTTAAATTGCACCTATAAATTTAATATATTCTATTTCCTTTCAAGTACCTCAATTAAGTATTTAAGTGTTTCTTATTAACCCAATAATATAAATATATATTTATGGTGAATCTTAATTTGTAATTAGTGTTCTAATACTATTTACAATAACTTACTAAGATTTCAATTTAAAATGCAAGTCTGTAAGTACATAAGCAAAATTTTAACAGTATTTTTTCCTAGGGATGGAAAAGAGTTTGCGTATAGAATAAAGAAGAGGATAAGTATCGTGGGAATGTTAACATATTTCTTTTGTATTTTTTAAAGGCATGATTTAACAAGTAAAGAACCCAAAGCATAAACCAATGACTAAATTCCACATTAAGTTTTGAATTAAAATTTTGAGGCCCCTGGGTGGCTCGTCAGGTTAAGTGTCCAACTCTTTATTTCAGCTCAGGTCATGATCTCAAGGTTCTGGGATCTAGCCCAGCCTCTGCCTCTGCGCTCAGCAGGGAGTCTACCCAAGATTTTTCTCTCTCCCCCTCCCTGTCCTCTCCCCAAAGCATGAGCATGAGCTTGCTCTCTCTCCACTCTCAAATAAAAACATAAATCTTCAAATAAGAATTACAATTCTAACCTATTTAATAGACCAAATTTTCCTGATCATTATAAATACTTTAACATCAAATAGGCACAAATTTAAATCAAGCTATTAGTTACATGGCTTGGATTCTCTTAAATATTTCTATTCTTTTTTTTTTTTTTTTTAAAGATTTTATTTATTTATTTGTCAGACAGAGAGCACAGGAGCAAGCACAGGCAGACAGAGTGGCAGGCAGAGGCAGAGGGAGAAGCAGGCTCACTGCTGAGCAAGGAGCCCGATGTGGGACTCGATCCCAGGAGGCTGGGATGATGACCTGAGCCGAAGGCAGCCGCTTAACCAACTGAGCCACCCAGGCGTCCCAAATATTTCTATTCTTAGTTCTGAATATTCCCCATGTTAAAAGATGCTACCAACTAATTAAACAATTATGCCAAACCAAAATATTTAGGGTAACTTTTCCAATAATTCTTGAAGTTATATTCTCAACTGGCTGAAGTTTCTAATGACTTCCAAAGTTTCTCTGTGAGATGTGATGTGACTCTTGCCCACAGCTCACAACCTCCAAGAGAACTGTATTTAGGCTTCCTCCTTTGCCCTTCATCTTAGTTCACCCTCCGTCTCCTGGACTGACTTTCCACATTATGTATTTTTTATGTTTCCACTTGATTAGATTCAACTAATCTATTAACTTCTTCTTTAAATTCTACTCATATTCTTCCTATATGTCAGTGCCACAACTTATGGATATATTTTTAAAAGATTTGCTTATTCATTTAAAAGAGAAAGACCATGTGAGTGGGAGGGAGGGATGTGGGGGAGGGGAACAGATGGAGAGAGAGGATCTCACGTAGACTCCCGCTGAGCATGGAGCTGGCCCTGGGGCTCCATCTCAGGACCCTCAGATCATGATCTGAGCTGAAACCAAGAACTGGAGGCTAAACCGACTAAGCCACCCAGCCACCCCTGACTTCCAGATATTTCAATGATATGCAATTCAGTTACTCACAGGACCTCAGACTCAGGCAGTAAAATGAATTTTGTATCCAGACTCTTTAGGTTCCAATCCTAGCTTACCCATTTACTTGCTGTGTGACCTTTACCATGTTACTGGACTGCTCTGTGTCTCAATATTCTTCCGTGTAAAACAGGGATAAAAATAGTACTTACCTCACAGGGTTGTTGTGTGGGTTGTGAGCTGGTAGAAAAAGAGGACTCTGAACAGTATTGACACATATTAAGGGCCTTATATACGTGAGCTATTGTTGTTGTTGTTGTTGTTGTTATTATTATTATTATTTCTGTGACTTTGAGGTCATGCCCACAACACCTAGAGGGTAGTACGTGGAATCCCACTCATTGAGGTCCATCAGTGTTTATCTTCTCATTGCATCTCTCCACTCATTTTTATCTCCCAGAGGATCCTTTTCTTGTTTGGGGATCAGAGAATTGAACTGTTTCTTGGGATGTTTTTGCCCAACTCTTTGGGTGGGCCCTGAGTTATTTCCACCAAGGATCCTGTTACAGTTTCTGTGTGCCCTTCTCAAGCATTGGTGTACTTGGCTTCCCACACCTGTGGTTTTTTGGGCAGCCTGCTCTTGGGCCACTGGTGCTACTTTGCCTGCCTTTGCAGAGAGTCAGAAATGCTCCGGAGCTGATCCCCTAGGGCAGCCCGCAGCCAGCCAAGGACAGGTGCAGGGCTATGAATGTCCTGTTCCTCTGCCTCGGGTTGGGGCCACCCTGAAGACTAATTATATTCCAGAGCTCCTGCGGGATCTGGCTGGAGGCAACCTTTTATCCCTTTGCTTGGCTCCTTCACCTTCCCCTAGCTTTTGCAGCTTTTCCTGGGCAGACTTCATGAATCCTTGCATAGGAATCTTTGTCTCTGTTGCGGAAACTGAGGCTAAGACACAGCAAACCTGAATTGGCAGTTTGAATGGGGACAAGGGCCACTGGATTCAAATGATTATATTTTTAAAATTCTAATCCCCCTATTCCTGTTAGCATGTTAATTTGTATGTTAAGACTTTTTTTTACACTTCAGGATACATCAGAACCATCCCCAAGACTTGGAAAAAAACACAGATGACCATCGTCCTCTTTTCTCCCAGCTCTGCGTTTCTGATTCAGTAGGTCCAAATCAGAATTATTGGGGCCCAACTCTTTACATTTCTAGTGAGTCTCAGTGATGCTGATACTGCTGGTCCAGGGACCAGACTCTGAGAATGAGTAATGTAAATGATGCCTGAGGCCCCATGTGCCTCCCATAAGGAAATATTTGCACGGTAACAGAAAACAGAGCTACATGACCAGATAGTGCAGACCTATGAAGTTAGCAGGAAGTAATTTGGGAGTAAGGATGAAGAATTTCTGGGCTTCTCTAATGAGAATAAAATTTTATATTTTTTGTATACTTTGATTTAGATACATATTCATTTATTTTCACTCACTTATATTGTCTTCAGGATAAAAGACCCTTAGTCATTAAAAAAAAAAAAATTGATACACGTGAGTGCCTCACGCTCTTCCTGCGTCATACTCAGTGGGCATCCAATGGGTATTATCTTCTATTCCTTCTCTGAAGCACCACCTTCTTGTTGCATCTTCTTGCCAATCTGTTGCATTTCCTTGGTGTGGTTTCTTGCTACAGTTTGGAAGCAAACATGGTAGGGAGGATGAGGTAAAAGTGAACTCTTATTTCCCACACAGAGTTGCACTAGGTTATGCTGCTGCTGTCCAAAGTATCTGGCCAATCATCACACAAGATATATGGAGGAGCATATTAGAGATGGAAACGCACCCATAAACTATCATAATTTTTATTCTCTGGGGCATCTATTTAGATGAGACTACAGCGTCCCTTCGGAACTAATATTTATTGTTCATGCAGACAGCCACCTGAAAAAGGTACTTGCTGACCTGGAAAGAGGTCCCTGGGGAGACAGTGCTGATGCGTCGCTCACCCCCTCCTGGGAGGGAACTTGGAGCACCTGTTGCTCCCCAAAATGGATCTGATGTCTCAGTCCTTCAAAGTGAGAGACAGGACAGATTATATGATTCACTTGAAATTTCACTTTCCTTTTTTTAGAAAACAAAACATATGCTTGTTTGATTCAGTTATCTTAGGAGGCCCTAGTGAGTACCTGTTGAAAGAGGAAGTGAATAATTTGGAAAATGTGGTGTATGTGCTTAGGAATAATATTTCACAATTACTATTGCTTAAATAGGCACTGTTGTGTTCAAAAATATTTTTAATAAAATTCAATGTGAATGTGTTCTGGCTATAAAATTTAAAGCATTCTATTTATAAAAATTCAGAAAAACATTTGAAATATGCAGTAAGTAAAAATGTCTGTAATTTCTGAAAGAACCACTGTTAATACATGGCTCAATAGATCCCTCTTTTCTTCTTCATATAAAATATGTATTATTTAATGACATTTGGGATATGTATTAGATTTCTCTTGCAAATGTGGACAAATTATCCCAAAGTTAATGGCTTACCACAGAGTTATTATCTAACAGTTGTGCAGTTCTCAAGTCTGACAGAAAGGTCTCATGGAACCAAAATCAAGGTGTTAGCAAGCTGTGTTCCTTCTGGAGGCTCTAGGGTAGAATTCATTTATTGGCCTCTTGGGTTTCCAGAAGCTGCCTGCATTCTGTGGCTCCGTTTTGCTATGTTGAAATAGATGTTTAGATTTAAAATAAAATGAAAAAGCACCCTAATATACATATTTTTATTTGGGGGGCTCTATCTTTTTAAAATTTATTTTTATTTATTTCTTTTTTTAACTCCAGTATAATGAACATCCTGTATTGTTAGTTTCAGGTGTACAATATAGTGATTCAATAGTTCTATACATTTCTCAGTGCTCATCACCATAAATGTGTTCATCTATTCATCTATTTCATCCATTTCACCCATCCCCCTACCCGCGTCCCCTTTGGCAGCCAGCAGTTCTCTATATAGTTAAGAGTCTGTGTTCTGATTCCTTATTAAGATAAATTCCTGGGGCACCTGGGTGGCCCTGTCGGTTAGGTGTCCGGATTCTTGGTTGACGCTCAGGTCATGATCCCAGGGTTGTGAGATGGAGCCCCACAACCAGCTGCGAGTAGAGCTCCGTGCTTAGCAGGGAATCTGCTTGAGATTCTGATTCTCCCTCTTCCTCTGCCCCCCTCAGGCATGCGAACTCTCTCTCTAATATAAATAAATAAATCCTATTAAAAAAACCGAATTCCTAAAAATGAAATTCCTGGCTCAGAGGACATGTGACTGGGTTTAAGGGCTAGGACTGTTTTGTTAAATTCCCCCTGCCCGCAGGGGTTTTGCCAAATTAAGCTCTTACCCTTGAGTAAGGGATGGGCAGGGTTAGTAGCGAGAGATAGGTAGGGGGCTCTGGGATTAGACTTACAGAAATCCCCAAAATGGTGAGATGTAAGGAAACCAGAGAATGGGAACAAGCCAGACCACCCTGCCCTAGGCGTGTGTAAAGGGGTGTCTTTTTTATGACAGTCACCTGTGACCAAAAAAGAATAACCAGACCGTAAGAAAACAGTCCTTACTTAAGCCGGAATAGCACAGGAGTGGTAAGTCCTCAAGCTCCCTGTTCAGTTCTAAATGAAAGATGATCAGTGGAGGCCCTTGTTGTGGCAACCTGTCCAGACCCCTCTCACTCCTGAGAGCTTTCTGTTTCCTTGCTTAATGAAATCCTATCGCCTTAGCTTTACTCATTCTCCTTTGTCGGCAAGATTCGATCTTGGATTCTGTGAGAGGAGAACCTAGCTCTCCCGCCTCACCATCACCGTGCAAGAGAAAAAAATATCTCCCGCACCTTCATCAGTGCTTGTTTTGCTATTTGTAAAAATCTTTGTCTAGTTTTCAGGGGAAAAAAAAGTGTGTTTTTTTTTTTTTATCATTTGTCTTTGGTTATAGGGTGAGGTTAAAAAAAAGAATATTATTTAAGGCAATTAAATACCCATATTTATAGTTTCTTTCTTCCCCAATAAGTACTCATTACCAGTGGTTTTCCTCTTGAGACAGACAGACAGAGGAGGTGGGTGGGGAAAAAGGGGGAAGAGAGAACAAGACAGAGAGAAAGAGAGAGAGAGAGAGGATCCTAACTAGTCTGGGCATCAGACAACAATATTTATGCTGTCATAATGTTTCCTGTCAAGCTCAGTCTTAGTCTCTGTCACAAGCTACAAAACCAAACAAATTAAAGTCAAATTTCTTCAAATTGAAATAAAATTCTTCCTTTACTAGCATATTTACAAGACAGAGCAAAATCTACTCCAGATAAATGTCGGTATTGACCCAGGAGCTCCCACTCAACTAATAAAGCCTATATTCAGTGATCACAGGAATGCCTCATATCTTTAGTTCTTTTATATTTTTGGGACATTTCCCTGTTATATTTTTACATCTGTTTTTCTTATGAATAAGTGTTGACCTTTTTTTTTTTTTTTTTTTAAGTGTTGACCTTTTCAAATGCTTTCCTACTTCCGCTGAAATGATCATATAGGTTTTGGCCTTTATTATCCAATCGGGGCACACTACAAACAGTACATTGCTTCTCAATTGCTAATCCAGCCTTCCACACCTGGGATGAAACCCTAGTTGGTCGTGATGTATGCTATTTTATACCTTGTTTATAATCACTATGCTAATATTTTGTTAAGAATTACTAAACCTATGTTTATGAGAGGTACTCTTCTTTAAGGTTTTTGGTTGCTTTTTTTTGCTGTTTTTTAGTGATGTCTTTGCCAGATTTTGGCAATGAGGTTATGCTGCCCTCATACCCCTCCTCCTCTGTTTCTTTAGATTCTGTGTAAGATTGGGGTTATTCCTTCCTTGAATGTTTTATAGAATTCCCCAGTGAAACCATCTAGGTCTGAAAGTGTTAGGTCCATAATCAAAGGAGCAAGACTGATAGAAAGCAAAGGTCAAGCAAAGCTTTATTTCGCGCCAAGCACCGAGAATCAAACCGACGGGTCGGGGCCCCTCTTACAGAGAGGGCAACCACCCCCAGCCTCACAGACTAACTTTTATAGAGCAAAGGCCATGTGGTTGAGCCTGGCCACACACAGATGGCCAATGAGATTGTAACACACAGAGAAAGCTGCACAGTCATGCTAGGTCGCACAGGGGTGGCCAATTGATTTTGTTTTTGTTTTTAATTGGTGCATGTGGGTGTGTAATGGGGAGCCATGATTTCAACAACAGGTTCAATTTCTTTAATGGATCTAGAATTTTCATAAAAATTTTGAGTTATGTTTGAGTCATATTGAGTTATATTTGAGTTAAAAGGAAGCAAACCCAACAGATGTAGGAAAAACTCACCACCTCTCCCTCAAAGGCCCAAATTCACACAGAAAAGGAGAGCTCCTAAGGGGAAGGGAGCTATTAACATAGACTCCCCTTTACCAAAGAAACTTATCTGCGTAATAGGATAACTTTTGTTTTTCAAAACATCTCCTTTCACCATCCTGCTAACGGCCTTCTTCCCTTGAGTGTCCTTAGACCTACCTCTCTTGGCCTTTTTTCTAAGAGTCCTGTTGCCTCATTGCCTTAGGAATCTCATGCCTGGGTGGAGTCTCTGTACACATGCTATTAAATTTGATTTTGCTCTTGTTAATCTGCCTAATGTCACTTTGATTTTAAATCCAGGTAAAAAGATTGTAGGCAGAGGAAAGTCTTTCTCCCGGACAGTTATCTCTCTTGGTCTTTATTCTTCTCTCTCCTCTTTTCTCCTTCCATGTCCCCTTTTCCTTCTTTGTAGAATGGTCAAAACTATGAATTCAATTTCCTTAATATATTTAAGGCTATTCAAGGTTACCTGTTTCATCTAGTTTCAAATTGCTGGGCATAAAGTCTTTTACAATATCCCATTTTTATCCTTTTAATGTCTGTAGGATGTATAGTGATATGCTCTCTTACATTCTTTCTCTTTTTTTCTTTGGTCTGTGTAAAGGAATGTCAAATTTCTTTTATCTTTTCAAAGAATCAGCTTTTGTTTTTATTAATTTATTATATTATTTGTCTATTTTCTATTTCATTGATTTCTGCTCTTCTCTGTATTATTTTATTTTATTTGCCTTGGGCTAAATTTGCTCCACTTCTACTACTTTGCTAAGGTGGACATTTAAATAATTTAATAATCAATTTACTATTTGGTAAATTTCTCCATATCTTTTTAAAGCTTTATCCTACAAATTTTGTATGTAGTGTGATACAGGAAAGACGATGTTAGGGTTCAAAGCCAATGGCCAAGAAAGAATTCTGGAGATGTCTTTGGTGCAAAAAGGTGATTTTATTAAAGCATGGGGACAGGACTTTTGGGCAGAAAGAGCTGCAATGGGGTCATGAGGAGTAGCCTATTATATAATTCCAAATTGTGAGGGGGTTATTGTAAGGAATTTTGGAAGCAAGGTTTCTAGGACTTGAAAGGGCTAGTTATTGTTGGGAAAGGTCATTTATTACCATTTAATAAAACCTTAGTCATGAGACCCTTCAGATATGTATCATATGCTTGGAGGATGGGCCATATGCTTGGAGGATGATTGCCAAAACTTATCTTTGGTTGATGGTGGTGGTGGGAGGGGGTAGAGATAAAGGAAATTACCAGGGGAGTTTCTAGATGTTCAAGTAGACTTACAGGATCCTGGTGGTGGTGGTGGTTGGGGAGTCCGGGTTGGAGGGGTCAGGCTAGGATTGCCTTTGCCCTTAGCAAAGTATTAACATTGAGGCAGTTGAGTCCCTGGAGGAATGTCACTCTGCTCCTTTCAAGGACTTGTCAATGGACTATAGGTAGTAGGGAAATTTAATATTTTTTCTTCTGCCTTCCCCCGCCACATCATTGTGTTTTTATTTTCTTTCAATTACAAAATCTTCAATTTTTCCTTGTGAATTCTTATTCAAGCCCTGTGTTATTTAGAATCCTTTCATTTCCAATTATTTGGGGGATTTTCTTGATATATACCTGTTACTGGCTTCTTATTTAATTTTGCTATAGTTAGAGGATATACTTCATCTGGTTTCCTCTTTTAAATTAGTTCTGGTTTGTATTCTTATCTGGAATATTGTCTATTGCCACTGTTGTTCTGGAAAAGAATACATGTTGTGCATTTGTTGGGTGATGTATTACAGAAATATCAGGTTAAGTTGGTTGCTAATGGTCAAGTCCTCTATTATCATTACTGATTTTCTGTCTATGTGTTGTATTGATTACCAAGAAAAGAATGCTGAAATCTCCAACCATTATTGTAGATTGGTCTATTTCTCCTTCCAAATCTGACAGTTTCTGATTTAATATTTTTAAGCCGTGTTGAGGTGTATACCCATTCAGACTTTTAATTATCCCTGTTTAATTGTCCTTCTTTATCTCTCATAATATAGCTTGCTTTAAGGTCTACTTAGTCCAGCTTTCTTTTGATTGGTGTTTGCCTGCTGCATCATTTTTCACTTTTAATTTGTGTATATCTTTATGTTTAAAGTGGATTTCCTATAGATGGCATATAGTGGATCTTCGTTGGCTATTCAATTCGATCATTTGTCTTTTTATTATTCTGATTAGATTATTTATATTTAATGAAATTGAGATGATAAAACTTAGACCAATCATTTCTTTCTTTTCTTTTTTTACTCTTTTTTAAAAAAGATTTTTATTTGTCATAGAGAAAGAGAGGCAGGCAGAGGAAGATCAGGCTCCCTGCCGATTGGGGAGCTAGATGTGGGTCTGGATCCCAGGATCCTGGAATCATGACCGGAGTTGAAGGCACTGAGTTGAGCCACCGAGGAAGCCCACCTTTTCTTTTTCACTCTTGATTCATGTTTGTTTCCTTTTTTGCCTTTATTTAGAATGTTTGAATAATTTTTGGTATTCCATTTTAGTTTACCTTTTGATATTTTAGCTCTTTGTATATGCATTTTTTTCAAGATGCCATATACATACCTAAGCTCTCAGAGTCCACTGAGAGTTAGTGTTGTACCACTTCACGTACAATAGAGACATGTTGCAACCACATAGGTCCATGTAGCACTCTGCAATTGACCTTGATGTCACCACTGTCACATGGGTCATAACTATGTGCATTGAAAACCCCATCAGACAATGTTATGATTTTAATGTTCAAGTCATATATGCTTTGTAATTTATGTTTTTGTGTTACCATTACCAAATGTTTACCATTTCTGTTGCTTTTCCTTCATTCCAGGAGAGCAGGTTTCCCTTGATGTCCTTTCCTCTCAGCCTGAAGAATTTGCTGAGCTCTTCCTCTAAGTAGTTAATTCTCTTAGTTTCTTCACCTGAGATTGTCTTTATTGTCACAGTCCTTCCTGAAAGTTATTTTAACTGGATGGATTGCTGAGTTGGAAGTTCTTTTACTTTTAGCACTTTGAAAATATTATTTTGCAGTCTTCTTGTCTCCATATTTTCTTTTTTCCTTTTTTTAAAATTTAAATTCAATTTAGTTCACATTTAGTGTATTAGTAGTCGCAGGAGTAGAATTTAGTGATTTATCAGTTGCATATAACACCCAGTGCTTATTACATCACATGCCCTTTTTAATGCCCATCACCCAGTTATCCCATCCCTCCACCCCCTGCCTCTCCAACAACCCTCAGTTTGTTTTCTATGGTTAAGAGTCTCTTACAGTTTGTTTCTCTCTTTGATTTTGTCTTGTTTTATTCCCCTCCCCTATGCTACCTGTTTTGTTTCTTAAATTCCACATAGGAATGAAATCATATGGTATTTGTCTTTCTCTGACTGACTTATTTTGCTTAGCATTATACCTTCTAATTCCACCCATGTTGTTGCAAATGGCAAGACTTCATTCTCTTTCATAGCTGAGTCATTTTCCGTTGTATATATGAATATACCACTTCTCTATCCATTCGTCTATCGATGGACATCAGGGCTTTTTCATTATTTTCTAATAAGAAGCCCAAAGTCACCTAAATCATTGTTTATCTGTATGTAATGTCATTTTTCTCTAGCTGCCTTCACATTTTTTCTTTATCTTTGTTTTGCATTTTACAGCAGTTTGATTATGATTTGTCTATCTAATGGTTTTGCTTGAATCTCTCTTATTTTGTATCCCACATGTCTTGAATCTGTGAATTTATATCCTTTACCAAACGTGGAAAGTTTTCAGACATTATCTTTTCCAATATTTTCTTTCCTCCATCTCATTTTCTTTCCTGAGATTCCAATGACTAATGTGCAGGATATTTTGCTATTGTCTCCTTGGTCTCTGAGGCTCTGTTTCCTTTTCTTTTTTAAATTGCCTTGTTTTTTAGATTACATAATTTTATTTTTCTACTTTAAGTTTCCTTAACTCCCTTCTTTCACTTTCTTAAGTGCACCCAGTGAGTTTTAAAATTTTTTGGATATTTTATTTTTTAGTTCTAAAATCTCTACTTAGGTCTTTTTTTTTTAATTATTCCTATTTCCCGGCTAAGAACTTACATACTTCTGTTCACTTCAGGTGCATTTTCCTTTATCTCATGCAATAGAGTTGTGACAGTTGTTTTTCATAATAGTTTCAGTGTCTGGGTCTTCTAAGGGCTGATTTCTGTTTAGAGTGTGTGTGCGTGTGTATGTGCACACATGCATTATTGTACATCGAGTAACTTTAGACGGTAACCTGAACATTTTAAATGTTAGGATGTTTAGACTCTGGGTCTGGTTATAATCTTCTGGGGAATGTTGATATTTTTGATTTAGTGGGCAGTCAACCAGGCTAGAATCAAACTGAAAGCTCTGGCTTGCCTTCTGTGGGGAGCAGCTCAGATTCTAGGTCTGATCCCTAGGCTGTGCCATGCTGGTCTGTGTCTGACCTACACCTGTGCTGCCCAACTGTGAGCCTCAGGATGAGCAGGTTCACACACAGAATTAGGAAATACGCCCTGTGGCATTCTCCATCATGGGACATTCCTCTCCCTCTCTGGCTACCAAGTGCTCTTTTCCTTGGTTTCTCTGACTCAAAATCCAAGGTTTCTCCTCAAGTATTAGCTGCCTGTGCTGCTGCCACCACCTCACAGCTCTGTATGAGAAGTTGTCAAAAGAAAAAAAAAACAGAGAAACTCACTGAAGCAGTCATTTCTCTAAATTTTGACATCCATCCTTAATCCATCTGCTTTCATTTTTTTAGCATCCTTGGGTAGTTTTTTGTGTTTCATCCAGAGCTTTTCATTATAATCAGCAGAAGACATGGGCTGTAACAGCTCAACCCTCTGTGTTAGAGCCAATAATTCTCAAGAATTCGGTTTTTATATCTTCTAACCAAAAGAAGCTGCATGTAATAATAATAATAATGATAATAATAATAATAATAAAGATAAAAACATCTTTTTACTGTTTTAGCAACTGAATTTCAGAGATTGAAATAGAGTAGAGAAGTTGGCCTAGCTAGTTAGTGAGGGCATAGAATATAATGGAAAAACAAAACCAAACCAAACCATGTACTTTATAATTAGATCTGTGAAAGAACTATGGCTCTGCCATTTATTAGAATTATTAATGACCTCCTTTGAGTGTTGTTTTTTCCCCCCATAAATAAATGAAATCAATACTAAGTTATTCTCTCCCCTACCCCCTGCCCCTGTATTTGGAAATGCCACTGGCAGCTGAGAGCAGGCATGGTGTTGACTTTATGCCTCCTGAAGAGTGTTGACTTTATGCCTGCTGAAGAGATTTCCAAGTCCCCCCAGAGAGACAGAACTGTTTGCTTCCAGGCCCGCGAGGCTTGACTGTCATTACTTAGCAACCTTGCTCTGATCCCACTCTCTGGAAGAAACCCTTCAGGTTGTTAGTTGACTCCAGGGATAGCTTGTCTATAGGGAAAGGGTGTCCGGGTCGTACTGATGTGAGCTCCCAGGCTGGCTGGCAATAATAGTTTTCATCATATTTTCTCAATTTAGGCTTTTTAAAAAATTATTCCTAGAGGCATTCTGGCTCTCTACTGTCGTCTTGTGAGATTTGTCAGTTGGATTAAGCCTCCTAGAATTTGTGCAACTGGGGGATACTGACAAGATCTGAATTTGTGAGTTAACCTATAGGTTAAGGGCTAGTCTCATAAGACTACTCCCATCACACTTCAGATGTCAGTTGCAAGTGTTAAGTCCCTAGTTTACCTATAATTTCTGTCTGATTTGGTTACAAATCAGAGATTCCTACAGTCTACTCCAAAGTTTGATGAATTCGCTAGAGCCATTCACAGAACTCAAGGAAACACTTACGGTTACCAGTTTATTGAAGGATATGATAAACAATACAGACAGCCAGATGAAAATATGGCTAGGGCAAGGTCTGGGAGGATCCTGAGTATAGGAGCTTTTGTTCCTGGGGAGTTAGTGTGTGTCACCTCCCAGCATGGTTCTGTTTGCCCACCTGGAAGTTCATGGAACCCCATACTATTAGGAAGTCATAAAGGCTTCTTCATGTAGGGATGATCAAATAACAACTTTATTTCTACCCCTTGCCCTCTCTGGAGAATGGGAGGTGGGGCTAAAATTTCTAACTTCTAATCGTGGCTTAGTCTTTCTGGTCACTAGCCCCCATTCAGAAGCCCAACCAGAGTTGCTTTGATAGAATTAAAGATGCTCTTAGTGTTCTTATCACATAGGATTTATAAAGGTAACCTACCTTTTAATTATTGGTGCATTTGAAATCAATTATAGTGTGAAGGATGAGGTAGAGATGTAAGTTTCTATGCCATACTTTCAGATGGCTAGTGGCTTGTATGGTATATCAAACATTTTTAGAGCCAGACAGGTGTGGACCTACCAGTCCTATTTGTGTAGTGGTACTTCCAGCTTTGGTTTTATCTCAGGTTGTGATCTCAGGGTCACAACCAAGGAGCTCCGAGTTGGGATCCTTAGAATCTGCTTGAGTTTCTCTCTTCCTCTCCCTCTGCCCCATCCCACTCACTCTTTCTCTTTTCAAATAAATAAATAAATCTTTAAAAAATTACATATTGAAAACCCAATACAAATACACAATGTTCAGTATCTCAGTCATATTTTTATGTTGATTAAATTTTAAAATAATATTTTAATATTTAAATATAAAGGAAATCTAATGTTAAATAAAAGATTTTTACTATTTAGTAGTGATTAGTGATAAAATGCCATTAATAGTAAATAAAATATTTTGAATAAAATCTCTGTGGTACTCAATACAGGAAGCATGATACAGGTCTCAGGGATCCAAAGTTTGAGTTTGGCCATAATGCGAAGCATTCTTTTCTCTACCAGAGTACTGAGTTCCTATTTCTGATTTAACTGATCAGATGGGCCCCTTTCCCTGTTCTTTAAGCACAGATTTTAGACTCTGCATTTGGTTTCACATCCCTTTAAGACAACAGAGATTCACTGGCTGTGTCCACTCCCTGATGTTTGTTTTCCCTATTAGTGACTGCGACCATCATTCCCCAGAAATCGTACTTAGGCTCCCACTTCATTTGGGTGACTGCAGTTTATTGTTATCCTTGTTAAATAGAAAACCATGTTGTATTTCAACGTGTTGTTTCCCTCATTAGACCTTGTTGGTAAATTAGCTTTTTTTTCCCGCATTTGTTTCCTCCTATATCCTTTTCTCCAACCGTCATACATTTTTCAGTGGCTGGACACCTAATGAGACAGAGTCAGAAGATGTCTCCAAGCAATCCGACTTCCTGGGTTGTGACAAGCCTGGTTTGGATTTTCAATTAAAAGAAAGTTGAAAAGAGAAAGAAGAAAGCAGGCAAGTAATTAAGCAGCAACAGGGTCTTGGCAGAAGTTAAGTGATTATTTAATGAAACAGTTTGGAGCAGGGAGACCTGATTCCCTCTGGCTCCTTCTTCCTGTAAAAACCCAGGTAGCTGCTTCCTGCTCTCTTTGTCGTGCTCCGACAAAAAGGCACAGGTGGATTTTAGGACTTGGAGAAAGTGGGAAATTGTGTGTGATATACATTTTGCAATGAGTTATCAGCCACAGGAAAGCTCTGCCATTGAGATGCCTGCTGGGAAGGGGCTTGGCTTGGGGAGTCCCAGCACTCCCAAGGAGGGTGTATAAAATAGACCAATTCTCTTTAAGGTGTGACATCGGGGTTTCAAGGTGCAATTCATCCCAGGGCTAGGCAGGTTGGAATGACTGAGGAAGGAATCTGGAATTTCAGAGCTTCACGTTTAATCTTTCCCTTTTTAGCAACTAATCCAAAACACATTATGATACCCTCTGGCCATCTGCTGGCTAGATTTCACATCTGAGCTACTAGTTTAATTTGCAAACTCTGGGTTTAATCATGTGAATAGGGGGCATTTGCAAAGAGACAGAGGGATGGGAGTCAGAGCCTCCATGCCATTGGGCACCAATGATTTAGTGTCTCAGCCTCCCCACCAGGAGTACCCTGTGTGTGGCCATTCTTGCTCAATGCCTAGTATTCATGTGACAGAAAATGTCCTTTCTGTTCTGTGCATCTGGGCTTAACAATACTAACTTGAAGCCAGCGGGAGGAAGCTAGTGGGGCCCTTATGTGTCTCCACTTGTAGGGTTTATCATTAATGATGCTTATTTATGTGTCGTGCTTTGTAGTGTGTGTTTGTGTGTGCACAAATACAGCAGGATCCCTCAGAGGAAACAAAACATGTTTGGATAATGCAGGGGAGTAATGGAAAGGACTGGAGGATGTGGTAAGAGTGGCTCAAAGTGATCTCAGCTTTCCAAAAGGAAGCCTGGATATGCTAATATGGGAGGGTACCCTGAGCTTGGAGTAGGTGCTTGGTAAATGTGTAGTGTCCTTCAGGGGTGCTATGTGGTTCAGAAGCAGCCATGTGGGTCTGGAAGCAGGGGCACATATCTAAAAAAAGAGAGAAAAATTGACAAGGGAGGGTATTTGCAGTGGGGGGAAATAGTATCTGCCCTGGTAAGGGATAAAACTAACTGAAAAATCAGGTGACTGTGTCCTAAGGGAAAAAGGAGGGATGTCTGTGAATATGGGACATTCTTATGTCTGCTCACCTCCAGGACACAGTGAGGACAGTGGTCAATTCTTTTGAGATCCCACCCTCTCAAGGAGGCTTCCCCTTCTAGGTTTGTCTCTAGTTAATGCAAAGACTAGGCAGAGCTGTGAGTGCATATGTTCACTGAATATTCTGGTTATGGCAGGGCTGCTGCAGGTCGAGACTGACACGTGTAAGATGAGCCATATGCTCACAGTCATAATAAAAACTATCATTTCTCCAGTGTTCTTGACAATGTAATAAGAAAGTACCGTGATTTCAATTAATGGAATCTTTGTCATACATTTAAGGGGAAGACATTTTCCTCACTTTGAAGATGAAAAAAGGTGAGTTGGAGAAATTAACTTATTAGTTAACCCAAAGTTACACAACCTATGAAAGGCAGAGCCAAGCTTTAAGTTCTGCTTTGTTAGATTCCAAAGACACTGTGTAAAGAGTGCTTTTTTATTGTGCTGCCCTAGCCACAGGGCTGTAAGTGTGGGGCAAAGCTGGAAAAAGACAAAGATTTTCAGTCACTGAAAAGGAGGAGTTGAGAGAAAAAGATCAACTGAGCCTAGGAGTCCAGGAAAGCCCCCTAGGGTGTGTGCTGCTGGGCCAGCAAGGAGCTGGCTAAGCAGTAGGTGAGAAGAGAGACTGTTCAAGGGAACTGAATGATTTGTTTACCTGGGCCAATCAGTCAGGATAAAGTCAGTAGCTGAGAGAAAAAAGAAAGAAGTACAAGAAATAAAGATGTAGAAGGACTGCAATAAATAAGGTACAGGGTTCCTGGTTCTCTCTGCTTTCTATCATCTGTGGGGGAGGAAAATAATTTTTCCCTCTACCATTCTAGGTTCTTCACAGAGACCCCCTTGTAACAAAAGGCAGAACAGAATAAAGACAAAGTTTAATAACATGTATACTTCCTGTATACATAGGAGAGACCCAGAAAAACTGAGGAACTCCCCCAAATACTCCAAGCCACCTCTTCAGGACCATCTACAGTTAAAGACAACAGAAGATTCTGAGTTGGTGAGGAGGCCAGTCATGGGAGTTTATAAAAAAACACAGGAAACACACAGTGGGATTGTTATGCAGGTTTAAGTTATTCCCTTTTCCATTGATATCAATTCTAGAGATTTGGAGTCACCTTTCTCTTCCTGATACAGATCGGAAGACACTTTTACAAGTGGAGATTTCCCTTATGCATGTAAATATCTCTTCCAAAAGGATAACTTCTACCCAATGCTCAGAGCTTTACCTATGTCTACTGTTTTTTAAAAATAACTGATTTGAAATAATGAGTGTGCCAGAGAGGCATACTTTGAGGTGGCATACTTTGCTCCCCTTTATTTTACCTTCTTCTCTTTCTTGTTCTTGCTGTCTTGTTCCCAGCTCCATGAATTTGACTAGCTGCTAAACCACAAGTTGTGCAAAAATAGTTCGTAGAATATACTCTTCTCATGTTGAGAAGAACTTGAGCAAGGAGCACAAAAATTAGAATGACCCCCCCTCAACCCTCAATCCCAAGTTTTGGTGAAAATAAACAAATTGCTGCCTATGCCCCACTGTAAGGACAGCTCCTCAACTGTCACTTCCTACCTTGTAAAACCTGACTGGGAGAGAGTCCGGGTCAATAGGTGCAGCCTGGTGTGGATCAGATGAATTGGGCCTTTTAATAATGGTTGAGTTACTTAAATCATTTTCTCTTAAAAATTACCTGTACCTCTGTGTTCTAGGTTACAGAAGGTCACCTGTCTCTTCTGCCTCTTCTTTCCTCAGAATAAACACATTCCTAATTCTCACTTTCTAGGTGCTACTTGTTCTCTTGAGTTTCTCCCTTTTGGCTTCTTACAAAAACTTGTGCTCTCAGTGAGCTCCCCTTTAGAAACAGCTCTCCTCTCTACTTCCTTCCTCACTACCATCCTTAGCCTTTACTCAGTCCTGCCACTCACTTCACCCCAGGTAGATTTCTACCACCTTTGTCACAGCTTGGGAAAAAAAATTATATATACATACATATACATATATATTTGTCATGTATATGCATGTATATATATAATTTTTTCCCAAGCTGTGACAAATATATATATATATATATATATATATATATATATATATATATGATATATATGAAGAGAAAGAGAGAGAGGGCACTTTCATCTTTGATTATTTTTTCTCACTATTCAACCTTGCTCAGATTCCTCCAATTCACTATCAACCTCTACCACACTGAGAAAATGTCTCTCTCTAAACATGCCAAAAATCTAGCTAGCCTCTCCAGCCAGAGGCTTCTTGATCCTACAGAGTGTGGTTGATGTGCCTTCTGAAAATCTTCCTTTTTGGATTCCTGCAGCTCTGTGTTATTGCCATTGTACCCTTCTGACTCCCCACTGATGAGTCTGAAAGGTACAATTGCCCTCCTCTTACCTCTCAGTTGGCATTCTGTCCTTCTCAGCATTATTCTTTCCCTACATTCTTTCTCTTAGTCATGTTATATCCTTAACATTGAAACCTCAACAGCTGACTCTCTGTATTTCCATCCATGTCTCCTCTCTTGATGCTACATTTCAAATAGATGCAACTTTGGCAATGTTTAAGACAGAACCTACCTTCTTCTCATTTTAGATCAGACATTTTCTTACTTCTGGTAGTCTTTTGGCCCCTTTTCTAGATCCCTCTAGCACAACAAAGCAACAGCAGTGGATACTTCCTATGGCTCAAGTACTGTGCATGGTGCTGAACAGGGATGGAAGTTTTGGTTTTCCTGAAAGCCTGTATTAATCAACTCTTGCCATGTTCTCTCTGCTAGCACCCAAGTCAAGCCCTCTTTACCACTTCCATGCTATCACAGTAGTTCTCTAATTGGTTTTCTGGTTTCTAAGATTGACATTTTCAATCTAATTTTCATCCCACTAAAAGTTGCAACACTTAAAATATTCTACTACCTAGATATCTTGCTTGTTAAAAAAAACAAATAATACAACCAGATTTCTTTCTGGACATTCTATTTATTCTCACCTCAAGCCCTTACCCACTTCCCCAGTTGTCTTTGTGGTTCTTGCATTGTTACCAAAGTCATTTACTTGCTTTCAAGCACAGTTTAAATTCAGGCTATTTTTCTTTCCTAAAATATAACTTATAATCCTATTCTATCTCTTAAAGCCCTGGCCATGCTCTAAGACCCCTTTAAAATGTCAGCTACTTCATTAAGCCTTCTCTTTTACCTTGGGGTAGAGCAAGTCCTCCTCTTCTCTGAACTTTTAAGGTTAAAAGTATCAGTTAAAGGACAACGTTTTTCCCTCCCCAACAGTTGTAACTTACCAAAAAATATTAAGTACTAGAAAAGTAAAATAAAAGTCCATAAAAACATTATTCCCCAAATTTTACTGTTGGATGTGTTCATGAGCATTGATCATATGGAATACTGCAGTAAATCAAATATTCTCAGAGTTTTACGTAGTTACTCTCAAATCCAGTGTGTTGCTCACCATGGAGAGGTGATGAACACTTGCTAGATTGGCCTGTGTCTGCAGACCACACTGCAGGTAAGTAGTGCTTTAGATTAGCATACTCTGCCATTCATATGTTCTTGACCAATTTATATTGAACTATATGTATGTTTGTTTTACATTACCTACTGGATAAATCATTGAAAATGGCACCGAGTGAGTCTCAAGCATATTTTTGTATCCCATCCAACCCAGTACACTGTCTTGCAACAAATATTTGTAGAGTAATAATTAAGTGAATAAATGAAATACTACTGACACACCTACACTCACAAAAATTAATACACACACCTACACTAATCCAGACCTAAATAATTCCCTGTATTTAATCTAGATGAACAAATGACCTTGCATTCAGTCCCCTAGAGGCATTTTGCATCAAGACACTAACTGTGAACTACATTATAAATTTATCTTCTCTTCTGGTTTCTCTTTTTCTTCTCTTCTCTGTTGTCTAAGTTAGGTTCTTGACCTTCCTTTATTACCACTATTCCCAGTCACTGCTAGTAATCATGTTTTTATTGAAAAAGCAAATTCTGATAAATGAAATCTGATTTCTATTAAAACTGGCTAGTAGGTATTGATATCAAACAAGAAATGGTCTTTGTCTAGCCTTAAACATCTTATATTCAGCTTTTATTATCTCTTCCTTATAATTTTTAATTCAGTTCTATTGTAAATTTATTGAATGATGTTCTTGTATATTCTAAACAAATACTGGCTTTTTGTAAAACATATCTTGTAGTGTAAAGAAAGTGATTGAAAATGAGATGAACTGCTTATATACCTTTCTTCAATGTTGCTTTAAATTAAAAAGGAATGCAATTAAGCAACTCTCAGAAGGACAGGTGGTATTAAATCTAGTTTAAAAATGTAGGCAGGGCAGGAAAAATTATTGACCAACTTCTGTCTCAAGAAGACTTCAAAATGAAAAAAAAATTAACCCATATTTATACTCTTCCCCAGATATTTTAATTATTCAAGACTAACAGAACTTTTTGACTTTAGTTGACACCTCAGATAGAGAAGAAAAGAAACAGAAGTTCTAGAAGGCATAACGATGGAGGCCTTCTAACTCCAAGGGCAGGTATATACTTGCTAATGGAGAAAATCATGCCCCCTCTAAAAGGGCTTATACTGGAGTGTTTCTGAAAAAAAAACAGAAAACAAACATGTTTGTCCTGGGATGATACTTCTACCTTAGGGATTTTGTGCCAAAGGGACTCTTAGGTTCAGTTGGCGTTGGTAGGAATACTGAAAAAAAAAATAGTTTTGGGAATAAAAAGAAAGGACTTCCCTAATTATTTTTCCTTTAAATGAACTTTATTTTTATTTATTTATTTTTATTTACTTGATAGACAGAGATCACAAGTAGGCAGAGAAGCAGGCAGAGAGAGAGGAGGAAGCAGGCTCCCCACTGAGCAGAGATCCCGAAGCGGGGCTTGATCCCAGGACTCTGAGATCATGACCTGAGCTGAAGGCAGAGGCTTAACCCACTAAGCCATCCAGGTGCCCCAAGACTTTATTTTTTAAGAATGGTTTTAGGTTCATAGGAAGGCTGAGAATAAAGTACAGAAGTTATCATACACTCCCAACCCTATACATGTAAGCCTCCCCCACTGTCAACATCCCAACATTTGTTACAGTCGATAAACCTATATCAATACAGCATTATCATGACCCCCCAAAGTCCAAAATCCTCTAAAAATCTTCTGTGTTCTTCTTATCCACCCCACCCCTTAACCTCTAGCAATGACTGAACTTTTTATTGTCTCTTTAATTGTGCCATTTCTAGAATTTCTTTTCAGGAAAGGTATGTAGTTTTTTTAGATGGGCTTCTTCTCCTTTGTAATATCCATTAAGGTTCTGCATGGCTTTTCATGGCTTGATAGTTCACTTCTTTTAGCACTGGAGACTGTTTCATTGTCTGGATGTACCATAGTTTATTTATTCATTCATCAACTGAAGGATATTGTGGTTGCTTCCAAATTTTGACAGTTATGAATAAAGTTGCAATAAACATCCATGTGTAGGTTTTTGTGTGGACATGTTTTTGATGCCTTTGGGTGACTACCAAGAAACATGATGCTGGTTTGGATGGTAAGAGCATGCTTTGTAAGAAACTGTCAACATGTTACCCAGAGTGGCCATACCATTTTGTATTTCCACCAGCAATAATTGAGAGTACCTGTCGCTTCACATCTTTGCCAGGATTTGGTATTGTTAGTGGTTCTGACTTTGGTCATTCTAATAGATGTATAGTGGTATCTCATTGTTTTAGTTTGCACTTTCCTATTGATATATGATATGGAACATTTTTTCATATGGGACTTTTCTTCATGAAAGGAAGAGGAGTTTTCAGTATACGATTCTTGAAAAAGGGGCTGAAATTTGAGATTATGAATCATGTTGGCCCCCACCCACCTGAGGACCTCTTCTTGTGAGCCTGCCCATTGTGAGACCTAAGAGAAAAATCCAAATTGGTTCAACTTTATATTTAGAACCTTGTACATTATTAACTTAAACTTCTGAAATTGTTTGATCCTGTTAGTAAGAAGATTTTTGTGTGTCCAAATAGGCTTGTGGAGCCTAAAAGTGCTGAAAGGGGAGGCACCTGGGTGGCTCAGTTGGTTAAGCATCTGTCTTCAGCTCAGGTCATGATCCCTGGGGTCTTGGGATCGGGTCCTGCATAGGGTTCCCTGCTCTGCGGGGGTGGGGGGGATTGCTCTTCCCTTTCCATCTGCTGCTCTCTCTACTTGTATTTTTCTCTCTCTCCCCCTCTCTGTCTGTCAAATAAATAAATGAATAAAATCTCTTTAAAAAATAAAAATGAAAGTATAGAATGGTAAGAAAGAGGGTTGTTTGCTTTGTCTTTCCCTAAGCTCCACTAAGCGCACTGCAGCAATGATTGAAAAGGTGAAGAGGAATCAAGGTGATGAGGAAGATGCTCAGGCCTGTGACAGGCGGCAACTGAGAAATAGCAGATAGCAAGTTGGAAGTGTGACTAAAAAATCTTGAGTAAAAGACAAGAGGAGGAGGAGTCAAGATGGTGGAGAAGTAGCAGGCTGAGATGACATCAGGCAGCAGGAGATCAGCTAGATAGCCTATCAAACCATTCCGAACACCTACGAATCCAACAGGAGATCAAAGAGAAGAAAAACAACAATTCTAGAAACAGAAAATTGACCACTTTCTAAAAGGTAGGACCAGCGGAGAAGTGAATCCAACGCGATGGGAAGATAGACCCCAGGGGGAGGGGCCGGCTCCCGGCAAGCGGCAGAGCACAAAATCAGGACTTTTAAAAGTCTGCTCCACGGAGAGAAATCACTCCAGAGGCTAAACTGGGGTGAAGACCTCACAGGGACAGCGTGGACTCAGGTCCCCGGGGTCACAGAAGGATCAGGGGTGTCTGAGTGTCACAGAGCTCACAGGTATTAGAGCGGGGAAGCCGGCTGCGGAGACAGAGCTGAGTGAGCTCTCAACTCGGGGCTTCCTAGAGCCGTGGTCTGTGACACGGGCCAGTGCTCTGTGCGAGGGGTCCCCACAAGATCCGGGGAGACTCCGACCCGGGAGAGCTCAGGGATCTACGGGGTTCGGAGACTCCAGGTGGGACTCTGCCAGAGACAGAGACGCTTGGTCACAGGCTGGGTGAGCTCGGAGCGCTCCCAGAAGCCAGTGAGATGGGACTGATTACGCACAATTTTCTCCAAGCGTGGCCGGAGGCTGGGGAGACAGGAGTGATTAAACGCTTTTCTCTGAAGGCACACTGAAGACTGGGGCCCCTAGCTCTCGGCTCCTCTGAGCCAGAGATTGGGAGGCCGCCATTGTCATTCCCGTCCTCTGGAACTCTATGGGAAGTGTTCAGGGAACAAAAGCTCCCGAAAGTGAACCTGAGAGGATTACTTAGCCCGGCCCCTGGTAAGGGCGGTGCAATTCCGCCTGGGGCAGAGACACTTGAGAATCACTACAACAGGCTCCTACCCCAGAAGATCAACAAGAAATCCAGCCAAGACCAAGTTCACTTAACAAGGAGAACAGCGGATTCTTATCTGGACAAAATGACAAGGTGGAAAACTCACCACAAAAAAAAGAACAGGAGGCAGGACCGAAGGCTAGGGACCTAATCAATACAGACATTGGTAATATGTCAGATCTGGAATTCAGGACGATGATTCTCAAGGTTCTAGCCGGGCTCGAAAAAGGCATGGAAGATATTAGAGAAACCCTGTCGGGAGAAATAAAAGCTCTTTCTGGAGAAATAAAAGAACTAAAGTCTAATCAAGTTGAAATAAAAAAAGCTATTAATGAGGTGCAATAAAAAATGGAGGCTCTTACTGCTAGGATAAATGAGGCAGAAGAAAGAATTAGTGATATAGAAGACCAAATGACAGAGAATAAAGAAGCTGAGCAAAAGAGAGACAAACAACTACTGGACCACGAGGGGAGAATTCGAGAGATAAGTGATGCCATAAGACGAAACAACATTAGAAGAATTGGGATTCCAGAAGAAGAAGAAAGAGAAATAGGAGCAGAAGGTATACTGGAGAGGATTATTGTAGAGAATTTCCTAATATAGCAAGGGGAACAAGCATCAAAATCCAGGAGGCGCAGAGAACACCCCTCAAAATCAATAGGAATCGGCTCAAACCCCACCATCTAATAGTAAAATTTACAAGTCTTAGCGACAAAGAGAAAATCCTGAAAGCAGCATGGGACAAGAAGTTTGTAACATACAATGGTAAAAATATTAGATTGGCAGCAGACTTATCCACAGAGACCTGGCAGGCCAGAAAGAACTGGCATGATATATTCAGAGCACTAAATGAGAAAAACATGCAGCCAAGAATACTTTATCCATCTAGGTTGTCATTGAAAATAGAAGGAGAGATAAAAAGCTTCCAGGACAAACAAAAACTGAAAGAATTTGTCAACACCAAACCAGCTCTACAGGAAATATTGAAAGGGGTCCTCTAAGCAAAGAGAGACCCTAAAAGTATTAGATCAGAAAGGAACAGAGACAATATACAGTAACAATCACCTTACAGGCAATACAATGGCACTAAATTCATATCTCTCAATAGTTATCCTGAACGTTAATGGGCTAAATGCCCCAATCAAAAGACACAGGGTTTCAGAATGGATAAAAAAACAAAACCCATCAATATGCTGCCTACAAGAAACTCATTTTAGACATGAAGACACCTCCAGATTGAAAGTGAGGGGGTGGAAAACAATTTATCATGCTAATGGACATTAGAAGAAAGCTGGGGTGGCAATCCTTATATCATTTCAATTGGATTTTAAGCCAAAGACTATAATAAGAGATGAGGAAGGACACTATATCATACTCAAAGGGTCTGTCCAACAAGAAGATCTAACAATTTTAAATATCTATGCCCCTAACATGGGAGCAGCCAACTATATAAACCAATTAATAACAAAATCAAAGAAACACATTGACAAGAATAAAATAATAGTTGGAGACTTTAACACACCCCTCACTGAAATGGACAGATCATCCAAGCAAAAGATCAACAAGGAAATAGAGGTCTTAAATGACACACTGGACCAGATGGACATCACAGATATATTGAGAACATTCCATCCCAAAGCAACAGAATACACATTCTTCTCTAGTGCCCATGGAACATTATCCAGAATAGATCATATCCTGGGTCATAAATCAGGTCTCAACCGGTATCAAAAGATTGGGATCATTCCCTGCATATTTTCAGACCACAATGCTCTGAAGCTAGAACTCAATCACAAGAGGAAATGTGGAAATAGCAAAAATACATGGAGACCCAACAGCATCCTTCTAAAGAATGAATGGGTCAACCAGGAAATAAAAGAAGAATTGAAAAAAAAAAAACCATGGAAACAAATGACAATGAAAACACAACGGTCCAAAATCTGTGGGACACAACAAAGGCAGTCCTGAGAGGAAAATATATAGTGATACAAGCCTTTCTCAAGAAACAGGAAAGGTCTCAAATACACCACCTAACCCTACACCTAAAGGAGCTCGAGAAAGAACAACAAAGAAAGCCTAAACCCAGCAGGAGAAGAGAAATAATAAAGATCAAAGCAGAAATCAATGAAATAGAAATCAAAAGAACAATAGAACAAATAAATGAAACTAGGAGCTGGTTCTTTGAAAGAATTAATAAGATTGATAAACTCCTGGCCAGACTTATCCAAAAGAAAAGAGAAAGGACCCAAATAAATAAAATCATGAATGAAAGAGGAGAGATCACAACCAACACCAAAGAAATACAAACAGTCATAAGAACATATTATGAGCAACTCTATGCCAACAAATTTGACAATCTGGAAGAAATAGATGCTTTCCTAGAGACATATAAACTGCCAAAACTGAACCAGGAAGAAATAGAAAACCTGAATAGGCCCATAACCAGTAAGGAGATTGAAACAGTCATCAAAAATCTCCAAACAACACCGTCTTTGGGGTGATCCATGGTGGACGTTTTGAGGGCAGCTGACCTGCAGCCTGCGCATCCCAGACCGCCTCCCATGGAAGCCTGAGCCGGCCGTGTAGCTTTCTCCCTTTGTCTCATAACCATGTCCACCAACGAGAATGCTAATTCACCAGCTGCCCGCCTTAACAGATTCAAGAACAAGGGGAAAGACAGTACAGAAATGAGGCGGCGTTGAATAGAAGTTAATGTGGAGCTGAGGAAAGCTAAGAAGGATGACCAAATGCTGAAAAGGAGAAACGTAAGCTCGTTTCCCGATGATGCTACCTCTCCACTGCAGGAAAACCGCAACAACCAGGGCACTGTAAATTGGTCTGTTGATGACATTGTCAAGGGCATAAATAGCAACAATTTGGAAAGCCAGCTCCAGGCTACTCAAGCTGCGAGGAAACTGCTTTCTAGGGAAAAGCAGCCCCCCATAGACAACATAATCGGGGCTGGTTTGATTCCAAAATTTGTGTCCTTCTTGGGCAGAACTGATTGTAGTCCCATTCAGTTTGAATCTGCTTGGGCTCTCACTAACATTGCTTCCGGGACGTCAGAACAGACCAAGGCTGTGGTAGATGGAGGTGCTATCCCAGCATTCATTTCCCTGTTGGCATCTTCCCAGGCCCACATCAGCAAACAGGCTGTATGGGCTCTAGGAAACATTGCAGGTGATGGTTCAGTTTTTTGAGACTTGGTTATCAAGTATGGTGCTGTTGGTCCACTTTTGGCTCTCCTTGCGGTTCCTGATATGTCATCGTTAGCATGTGGCTACTTACGTAACCTTACTTGGACACTCTCAAACCTTTGTCGCAACAAGAACCCTGCACCCCCGCTAGATGCCATTGAGCAGATTATTCCTACCTTAGTTCGTCTCCTGCATCATGATGATCCAGAAGTCTTGGCAGATACCTGCTGGGCCATCTCCTACCTGACGGATGGTCCAAATGAACGGATTGAGATGGTTGTGAAAACAGGAGTTGTGCCCCAGCTTGTGAAGCTTCTAGGAGCTACTGAATTGCCCATTGTGACTCCTGCGCTAAGAGCCATAGGAATATTGTCACTGGGACAGATGAACAGACTCAGATTGTAATAGATGCAGGAGCGCTTGCTGTCTTTCCCAGCCTGCTAACGAACCCCAAAACTAATATTCAGAAGGAAGCCACGTGGACAAGTCAAACATCACAGCTGGCCGCCAGGACCAGATACAGCAAGTCGTGAATCATGGGACCATAGTCCCATTCCTCGTTGGTGTTCTCTCTAAGGCAGACTTTAAGACACAAAAGGAAGCTGTCTGGGCCATGACCAACTATACGAGTGGTGGGACAGTTGAACAGATTGTATACCTCGTTCATTGTGGCATAATGGAACCTACTGATGAACCTCTTAACTGCGAAGGATACCAAGATTATCCTGGTCATTCTGGATGCCATTTCAAACATCTTTCAGGCTGCTGAGAAACTAGGTGAAACTGAGAAACTTAGTATAATGATTGAAGAATGTGGAGGTTTGGACAAAATCGAAGCTCTACAGAACCATGAAAATGAGTCTGTGTACAAAGCTTCATTAAACTTGATTGAGAAGTATTTCTCTGTAGAGGAAGAGGAAGATCAGAATGTTGTGCCAGAAACTACCTCTGAAGGCTATACGTTCCAGGTTCAGGATGGCACTGCTGGGACCTTTAACTTTTAGCTTGTACAGCTGAGGCAGAAAGTGGTTCGGGCTGTCCTCTGTTGGATAGAAGTCTGTCTCACTGCTTCTCCGCCGAGAACTCTTTTTCAGTGTGTTTTGTTACTGTAGCACTTTTTACAACGAAACTCTACGTGACCAGTTCCAAACTGTACGAACTGTATGAAGCTCCTCCTCTCAGTGGCTTTCTTATTTCTATGCGGAATCTCCTCTCTTGCAGTGTCCTGTAAATAAAGATGAAATTCCACCCTTTTCTTTAAAAAAAAAAAAATCTCCAAACAAATAAAAGCCCAGGGCCAGATGGCTTCCCAGGGGAATTCTACCAAAATTTTAAAGAAGAATTAATTCCTATTCTCCTGAAACTGTTCCAAAAAATAGAAATGGGAGGAAAACTTCCAAACTCATATTATGAGGCCAGCATCACCTTGATCCCCAAACCAGACAAGGATCCCATCAAAAAAGAGAATTACAGACCAATATCCTTGATGAACACAGATGCAAAAATTCTCACCAAAATACTAGCCAATAGGATCCAACAGTACATTAAAAGGATTATTCACCATGACCAAGTGGGATTTATTCCAGGGCAGCAGGGTTGGTTCAACATCCGCAAATCAATCAATGTGATACAATACATTAACAACAGAAAGAACAAGAACCATATGATACTCTCAAAAGATGCTGAAAAAGCATTTGACAAAGTGCAACATCCCTTCCTAATCAAAACTCTTCAAAGTGTAGGGATAGAAGGCACATACCTCAATATAATCAAAGCCGTCTATGAAAAACCCACGGCAAATATCATTCTCAATGGAGAAAAACTGAGAGCTTTTCCGTTAAGGTCAAGAACACGGCAGGGATGTCCGCTATCACCACTGCTATTCAACATAGTACTACAAGTCCTAGCCTCAGCAATCAGACAACAAAAAGAAATTAAAGGCATCCAAATGGGCAAAGAAGAAGTCAAACTATCGCTCTTTGCAGATGATATGATACTATATGTGGAAAACCCAAAAGGCTCCATTCCAAAACTGCTAGAGCTTGTACAGGAATTCAGTAAAGTGTCAGGTTATAAAATCAATGCACAGAAATCAGTTGCATTTCTTTACACCAACAACAAGACAGAAGAAAGAGAAATTAAGGAGTCAATCCCATTTACAATTACACCCAAAACCATAAGATACCTAGGAATAAACCTCACCAAAGAGGCAAAGTATCTATACTCAGAGAACTATAAAGTACTCATGAAAGAAATTGAGGAAGACACAAAGAAATGGAAAAATGTTCCATACTCATGGATTGGAAGAATAAATATTGTGAAAATGTCTATGCTACCTAAAGCTATCTACACATTTAATGCAATGCGTATCAAAATCCCATCCAATTTTTTCAAAGAAATGGAACAAATCATCCTAAAATTTATATGGAACCAGAAAAGACCTCGAATAGCCAAAGGAATATTGAAAAAGAAAGCCAAAGTTGGTGGCATTACAATTCCCGACTTCAAGCTCTATTACAAAGCTGTCATCATCAAGACAGTATGGTACTGGCACAAAAACAGGCACATAGATGAATGGAACAGAATAGAGAGCCCAGAAATAGGCCCTCAACTCTATGGTCAACTAATCTTTGACAAAGCCAGAAAGAATATCCAATGGAAAAAAGATAGCCTCTTCAACAAATGGTGTTGGGAAAATTGGACAGCCACATGCAGAAAAAGGAAATTGGACCATTTCCTTACACCACACACAAAAATAGACTCAAAATGGATGAAGGACCTCAACGTGAGAAAGGAGTCCATCAAAATCCTTGAGGAGAACACAGGCAGCAACCTCTTCAACCTCAGCTGTAGCAACTTCTTCCTAGGAACAACACCAAAGACAAAGGAAGCAAGGGAAAAAATGAACTATTGGGACTTCATCAAGATCAAAAGCTTTTGCACAGCAAAGGCAACAGTCAACAAAACCAAAAGACAACTGACAGAGTGGGAAAAGATATTTGCAAATGACATATCAGATAAAGGGCTAGTATCTAAAATCTACAAAGAGCTTAGCAAACTCAACACCCAAAGAACAAATAATCCAATCAAGAAATGGGCAGAGGACATGAACAGACATTTCTGCAAAGAAGACATCCAGATGGCCAACAGACACATGAAAAAGTGCTCCACATCACTGGGCATCAAGGAAATACAAATCAAAACCACAATAAATACCACCTCACACCAGTCAGAATGGCTAAAATGAACAAGTCAGGAAATGACAGATGCTGGCGAGGATGCGGAGAAAGGGGGACCCTCGTACACTGTTGGTGGGAATGCAAGCTGGTGCAACCACTCTGGAAAACAGCATGGAGGTTCCTCAAAAAATTGAAAACATAGCTACCTTATGACCCAGCAATTGCACTCCTGGGTATTTACCCTAAAGATACAAACGTAGTGATCCAAAGGGGCACGTGTACCTGAATGTTTATAGCAGCAATGTCCACAATAGCCAAGTTATGGAAAGGACCTAGATGTCCATCAACAGATGAATGGATAAAGAAGAGGTGGTATATATATACAATGGAATACTATGCAGCCATCAAAAGAAATGAAACCTTACCATTTGCGACGACATGGATGGAACTAGAGCGTATTATGCTTAGCTAAATAAGTCAACTGGAGAAAGACAACTATCACATGATCTCCCTGATATGAGGAAGTGGAGATGCAGCGGGGGTGGGGGTTAAGGTGGTAGGAGAAGGAAAAATGAAACAAGATGGGTTCGGGAGGGAGACAAACCAAAAGAGACTCTTAATGTCATAAAACAAACTGAGGGGGGTGGTGGGGAGAGGGGTTTGGAGAGGGTGGTGGGGTTACATTATATGTTTAAATAAAAAAAAAAGCTTAAATAAAATTTAAATAAAAGTAGGGATTGGAACCTTAAGCTGGAGTGAGCTTTGTTACAAGTGACTCAAATATTTGGTGTTTACCATATAAACAGTTTATGGATGGCAAAGGGAAATTAGACATTGGGTAGGCAGGACTGATAGGAAAATAAAATAGCTGTGTTTGTGCAAAAAAAAAAAAAAGACAAGAGGAAATCCCAACTGGGAATATAAACTAGTAAATTTTACAGAATATAATGAAACATTGTAAAGTCTTTTTTTTAAGGTAGAACAATTTTACACTAGAAATCCTTGATATAAAAAGAGTGTACCGCAAGAAGAAAGTAAGAGTCTAAGGAATGATGTTAAAATGGAAATAATGATGCTATTTCCAATAGTATGCAGTGAAAAATGTCAAGTGACAGATGACTTAGTTTTGTCTGATGTAGAGTGGAAAGTGTGCGTCTTTTAGATTCAGAAAGACTGGACTCAAAATCAGCTTCCACTCCTCCTGGTTATGGGAACTTGGCCTCTTTATTTTAGTTTCCTCATCTGAAAAATGAATTTCATAAGATCTATTTCCACCATTGGGAAGAAGAAACTTCATGTAATCGATACACTTGGTTGCCTGACACACAATAAGTGTTGGTATTAGAATTGAGTCAATATGGGTATTAAATGGTATTAGGGTTGGTGTTAGTGTTCTTATTATGGGCATTCACTTTTCTCAACCACTTATCTAAAAATTTTTATAAATGGAAAAATATATATTTATCTGTATCACCCCAGAGGAATTACAGGCCCAGATTGAAGCCTGATATACTGATTCATACTAAAAAGGAGTCAACAATACCAGATTAAAGCATAATTCTACAAAGGTGAGGTCAAAGTTGTATAAAATTCTGATAGACATATATCCCCAATATAGAGATCTAAAAAACACAAAGGAAAGGGGTTATTAAGTTATTGTTATGTTTTCATTAGTATTAGTGCAGTTAGCAAAAAAGACTGGGTAATTTTACTGTTTAGAATAAAGAGAAACAACCGACTGAGACATGTCCATATGTTTAATTCATTGACTATCTCTTTCTTCATTAACCTGGCAAATGAAAATAATTTTAATACATCTAATTTTAGTTAGTCTATCATTTAATAGATATTTTCTAGATAAATATTTGCCAACTGCTAAACATTATCTGTCATTGCCAAAGGTCAACAGCTTAAATGATCAACATAGTTTCCAAATATGCTCTTGTCTTCATGGTTTACACAGAGTGATTTAAAAATTCACCAGTATAATTATGAAAATTGATATAAATCTAAAACTAAAAGTTTGCTCATGTTATAGTGTGTGTGTGTGTGTGTGTGTGTGTGTGTGTGTGTGTGTGTG